>CM077256.1:30920033-31067533 GCA_039654775.1 Spinibarbus caldwelli | reverse complement strand
AAAAGTCTCAGTATTTTAGTCTAGTTTGTCTTGTCCCACATTTTTTCATGCTGTATAATGGTTAAACTGATGAAAAAAATATATATGTTTTTGCTCAAAATGATAATCGTAATGATTGTTGTGATTTGAGAAATTTACTTTCGCATTTCAGGTATTGCACTTTCACCAGTAAGCACAAAGCAATAGAATGTCGACTCATACACATGGTTTATTTTACCTCATTTAATGTGCTGATTTATTATAGGCTATTTATTATATAAATTAATATCAAAGACTTATGCACTTTCTATGAAAACTGGTAAAACAAATTAAAAATATTAAAATAACAGTGAAATTCCTAATAGTAATTCCAATAATTTCAATTAGACTATGGATGGGTTGCACCAATAAGGATTAATCTTAAATCTAGATTAAATCAAGGTTTATCTAATAATTGTTATACCACTTGTTTAAAAATAATCAGGTTTAAATTTAAACCATCATTTTGATCCTGGATTTATTTTATATTTAAAATAGATTAACTTTAATCCCGTTGCTCCGTAACTTTAAACTCAGATTTAATTCTCAATTAGGGATTAACTTTAAATTTACAGGTGAGGAGGTTTAAATAAAATAAAGTGCACCTACAGGTACAATATGTGGCTGACTGAACAAAGACAGAAACAGTGGGTGAGTCGTCAGGTCTCAGAGAGAAGTTTATTACAGATAGAAATTAAAATTAAAGCGCACTGAGCCAGCAGATTGTGAGGCTCTCGGCAGCCTGTAGTAAACTTGCGTCTGCTATCGAGTCCGGAATGTAAATCCATCACTCATCTCGATGTACGACAAAGAAAACGCCCGCTCCGCGTGGCTACTGGACGGCGATCAAACGGACAGGGCGCCGCTGGCACGAGTGGAGGTAGTCACTCTGCGAATCATGCCAGTTGTTTTCTCTTATCTCGATTGTTTTTTCATGAGGTACACTCCATTAATTGATACTATAAATAAATATATTTCCAAGATTATGAAATCGTATGCACTGCATCAATGTTTTCGTTGCTTGCTTAATCAGCCGTTTGCTCAACAGTCTACGTAGCAGTTTATAAAGACGGCTGACATTTTACCAGTTTATTTCCTTTATCGACAAAAGCAACTTATGTCAGAGACAGAGTTTAGGATGAGGAATATCAACATTGTTGCTGTTTAATTACATGGCGAATCCGTCATGGCGGAGAAAATTAATTGTAGATGGTTTTAATCGCAGGTTAGAATTCTAATCCCCGATTTGTTAATCTGTGTTTAAAATTAAGTGGTGCAACACAACTCGGTTTAAAATAAAACCCAGATCAACAAATCCTTGATTAGCACTAAACTTTGCTTAATTTAATTTTTGTTGGTGCAACCCACCCTATATTTCTCTATTAAAACCACAGCGGTTGAGTAAGTGCATTTATTCAGCAACCATAATCGCAAACAATATAGTCGAGATCTCATGACAGAAAACAGACTGGCTGAGTGACGCTTTCATTTTGATCGCTAAACTCTGGCTTGTTCGTCTGTGTTTTCAGATCATCGTTAGCAGAGCTTCCGCAATGAAGAGAGAGCTCATGCGCTTGGTTGCCAGATTGCAAAAAATAAGCAAAGCACTGGGCATAAAACATATTTTTGTAACAGAGAAGCTCTGATTCGGGGATTTGAACTGTCAATATTTGGCAATCACATGCATGAAAGCAGTCTGCAATAATAATTTAAATGAAAAGAGATTTTGGAAAAGATGAACACATTTTAATCTCATCTTTTATCGTCAACGAAATTGCATGTTAATATAGCCATAGTTATCGTTTATTGGCCTTATTGTCGTCTCGTTTTAATTGTGGGGAAAAAAGCTGGTCGACAAACATTTTTCATCATAGATTTCATTAACGAAATTAACACTACTGACCACAGTTACCCAATGCTTTTCTAACCACCATCCTCCATCTCTGCACCTTTCTTTCTTAGGATCTGAACAAGAAGCAGACTCTGAAGGACCTGGAGTGTGCCATGCTGCTGCGGCATCACGAATCGACCCAGGAGCTGGAGTTCAGGCAGCTGGGTCTGGTGCAGCACACACGGGCCGATCTGATCCGCACGCAGCACCAGACCGAACTCACCAACCAGATGGAGTACAACAAGCGGCGTGAGCAAGAGCTGCGGCAAAAACATGCCGTCGAAGTCCGACAGCAGCCCAAGAGCCTGAGAGTGAGTGACTGCGAGAGCGCTGGAGACGGGGAGGGGGAGGAGCCTCTGAGAGAGGGGGAGGGGCTTGTGACTGAAGGGGTGGAGTCAGAGGAACAGCATGAAGAGAATAGAGATGGAGAAAAGATAGATGGGGATGAGACGGTGACAGCTGTAGAAACAGAAGCTCTTGAAGGAAACGACACCAAAGAGACTGACCAATGCGAAACGGTAGACAGCGAAGGAAAAGATGCTGCTGAAAGTGCAAAAGAGCAGATAGAGATCGAAACCAAAGTTGATGCCGATCCCATTCCTTGGGAAGACAGCAGCGAATCTGAGTGTGAGGATAGAGGCATGGCCGACGGGTGTCCGTCAGAGCTAATACCCGCCCCTTCCTTTGAGCTCCGCCCTCGCGAGCGAGACATAGACGAACTCTCAGAGTTCTACTTCCCAGATTCGTTAGAAGAGCTAGAGCCTCCGTCTATCTACACGCCTCCATCGTCTTCCCAACCTTCGCTTCCCTCGTTCTTTTCTCACGCGATCTGCCTCGCGCTTTCGCTCTCCGCCGCCATTCAGCCGTCAGTCTTCACTCTTTTATTCCTTTCCGTCTTCCTTCTGTCCCTGCGCCGCTCGCCTCCGCTTCCTTCACTCGCGTCCGTTCTTCTCTCAGGCGAGCTGGCTTTCCTGGCGCTCTTCTTTTCTTACTTCTTCCTGCGTTCCTGCTGCTCGCTCTCGTTTTCCACATACCTCTCTCTGGTGTTCTGGGGCTCTGGTTTCTTCAGTCTGGGTTTGTCTTTGAGTTTGGGGCTCTATTACGTCCCTCTAGCCTTGATCTCCGCGTCCTTTCTCAGCTCGCCTTCGCTCTTCCTCACGCTTTATCTTGTGGTTGTTTTAGTGGTGCGTCCGGCTAGGGGTTTCCTCCAGAGCACTCCGCGCAAACTCAGCCGCCTTTGGATGCGAGTTTTGTTCCGACTGCCGAAGCCGTTGTTCGCTGTTTGCCAGTCGCTCATCGGCGGCCTGACTGAGCGCAGACTTTATGACATGTTCCCCAAAGCCGGACGCAACTGGGCTGGGCGCCAGTCCAGAATCCCAGTGCCTTTAAGAAGCCTTCGAGCAGAGTATCGAGTTAAAAGCAGATACTCCGTCTTTTTCGCACGGTGCGTGCTTTTGGGTCGCCGATTCGTCCGGCGGCCGCTCGGCACACTAACAGACCTCGCCAACTCCATAGTGCTGCGTTTAGCCAAGCGTTTTCTGAAGGAGCTTCCACAGAATCACCTGAGACGCCTGCAGGCCTGCGGGTTACTGCGCAGAGAGAGAGCCAGCAGACTGCCGATCCTCCTGCCCAGAGCCCTGAGGGAGCAGAGGAGGAGAATGAGGGAGAGGAGGAGAAGGGAGGAGCGAGAGAGGGTATACAGAGAGCAGGGCAGATGGGAGAGTGTGTTGAGGAGAACGCCGTCAGGGAGGAGTTTGAAAGGAAAGATGGTGCCTTGGAGATAGATTGAGACGGAGGGAAGGAGGTGTGTGAGCGAGAAGTTAGAGGGAGTTCATACAAAAGGAACGTTTTGTCGTCATTTACTCTGCCTAATAAGATGCGTACGACTTTGGTCAGTCTTTGAAATGCAAATTAAGATGTTAACACCTGAGAGGTTTTGGTGTTTCTTAATAAAAACAAAAAGAGTCACAGGCAACAAAAACTTAAAAGATCCACAAGTCTGGTAAAGAGATACAGCCGCTTTTGATGATGAACAGATTTAATTTAGTCTTTTTTTTTCACACGTAAACATTGAGCTTATGTGTATTTGATGTGCTCGTGTGTGTCTGTCATTATTTAGCCTAAATTAAATCTGCTTATCATATAAAGCAATCATATCTCTTCATAAGACTTGAATTAGACCGCTTAATTCATATGGATTTGTTTTATTGTGCCTTTATAAACTTTTTCGATCTTCAAAATTTTGGTTACCTGGACTTTCAATTGAGGCACAGAAATCTCTCAGGTTTCATTTATAATGTCAAATTGTGTTTTGAAGATGAACCAAAGTCTGCAACGACATTGGCTTGAGTAAATGATGACAGAATTTCAGTTTTCAGGAACTGTTCCTTTAAGATTAATGTACTGTTTTATTTCAGCTCCAGGCGATTATTGTGCTTTTTGTAAAAGTTTCTTTTTTTTTTTTCTCTTGAGTTATTTTATTCTCAAATAGCAAGAGCTATATGTGTTATGGTGATGATTGAAGCCATGTATGTGCAATCTTTATTTAGTTATTTTATTCTGAAGGGGGTCTTAATTTCAAAAATGAAAGTATATTGCAAAACCAAAATGGTGTGAAAATGACCATAGGTCTTTCAATGAAGCCATGCATGTTAAATGCTGATTTAATTGACTGTGAAAGTGGATTATAATGCAGTGCTTCACACTATAGATCTCCCAAAAACACAACACTACAAGCTGACTCTTCCAGAAGTGCATTAGATGAAGCGTCAGTGGGTTTTCCTACTTTTCACAGAAAGTTTGTATTGAAATAGAAACTAGGCTGCGTATTGTTGCACAATCAGTGTTTGATATCATTTCAAAAGCAGCTGAAACTGTTTTCAGAAACGTTTAGAGTCCTCTCACTGGATGATTTAGAGGCAGGGCCTCAGAAATGACAGTCAAACACTTGAAATATTTAGCAGAAGAAAATCTGCGTCCTCGCCAAAATGAACCGCAGCAGTTATATATATCATATCATATATCATACATTAGGGTTATTGAATGGTTTGCTGTTGGTTCTCTATGCCACATAATCTGGGGTTTTTCCAACATCGGATGGATGAACGAACAATCCTGAATACTGTTCATTCAGTTCTGACACTTTATTAAATGTTGATGTTAAATTAAACACCAATCTCATAACATAAGGTGAAATATTTACTCCGAAATATGGGTGATCTATTATAAATTCAGTATATGAGATGTGGTTTTATTTAGAGGAATATATCAAACTGGATCAGTTTTACTCGACAGTATATGAGCAGATGTGTTTGTAGATGGATATATATACTGGTTTTAGAAATGTGTTATTGCACTAGAGGCAGTGATCGGATCATATTTACAATGTAAACGAGTGTTTTGATCATACCCTTATGAAGAGAGGTCTAGCCTGTTTAGATGAAGCATTTACACAAGTTAGCCCTAGTTTTCAATGTTTGCATGGCACTGTTATTTCATATTTATTAGTAGTCTATTATTGCATATTAAAGCCTATAAGAAGAAGCCATTATGACAATCATCTTAATGTAAAGTTGGACTAGATATATGCAAATGAACAGCAAAAGATTACACACAAAGATGTTGATAAAGAATAGCTTGCACTGCACACAAATCATCTTTATTTGAAATGCTCTGCAAAAATCACCAAATACTAAAAGGTCTTTTATAGAAATCTTAAGATTATCAAAGGGACCATTTGTCTACTACATGAGCGACGAGGAAATGCTATCTATTTTAAGAAAATTCAATTTCTTGGCAAAAAGGAAGCATTTCAGTTTTAGCCATATTTGTTCCAGTTATTGGCAATTTACAGTTTCAAGTTTGTCTTTATTTCATTTTTTTTTCTTGTTATTTAATGTTTACATATGCTGTGCTCCCTTTGTTTTATTTTTATTTTTTTAACCAAATCACAAATTTTGTCTTAATTATTATTTGAGGAATGTTTGTGTAATTTTATGTTGCATTGCACCGTCTGTTTCAAGGCCGTTGTGTGTGCATTTCATCCTCGTTTTGTGTTTGTGCATGAATGGATGTTTACTTCAGTTTTCAACAAAGATTTCTGTTATATGTTTCTGAAATAAATTTTCTTTATTATAATCATTGTCCTTTGGCTCATTTCATATTTTGTTGGAGTTCTTCATCTCAGTTTTGTTTTTCATTCATATAGTCCTGCAACTGCTGCTTTAATTTCTTTATTATTATTTTTATTTATTTTTTTTTTTACTTCAAGCATGTTTCTTGTGAATTTTTATTATTGCTGCACCTTATACACTATATTGCCAAAAGTATTGGTGTTTGGTGATGAGTTTTTGGCTCAAGATCTGCATTTAAAGTCACAGCAGAGGTGTTCAGCTTGGATTAGGACTTGGCTTTCTGCAGACCAGTGAAGTTCTTCCACACTGACTGAATCAATCATTTCTTTTTGAACCTTGCCTTATACACAGAGACATTGTCATGTTAGAATAGAAAAGGGTCCTGTCCAAACTGTTGCTTTAAAATTAGAAGCGCACAATTCCCTAGAATATCATTATATGCTTAAACATTAAGATTTGTACTCATGGAAATTACTGAAGTAGTCAAACCTGTTCATTAGAAGGGGGTGCCAATACTTTTGGCAATATAGTGTATTAGATCTTCAAGGATTTAAATTGTCAACTGTAATTCTAAAATGTTTTATTAGGTAAAAATGAGTACGTTTTAATTTTTCTCACATGAAAATTATTTCTTACATTCTTTTTAAAGTGTTTTCTAAGCAGAGAGCACACTTCTGTTTTCCCCTCCGCTCTTTCTGACCCATCTGTTTTCAAATCTGGTTACGATGCTCTTCCCTGTTCCTGTAGTCCAAAGAGCTGCAGATTAAGCGTCAGTTCCAGGACACATGTAAGATCCAAACGCGTCAGTATAAAGCTCTGAGGAACCACCTGCTGGAGAACACACCCAAGTCGGACCACAAGGCTGTGCTGAAGCGGCTCAAAGACGAGCAGACGCGCAAGCTGGCCATTCTAGCAGAGCAGTACGACCACTCCATCAATGACATGCTGTCCACACAGGCTGTGAGTAAGGCAAGCACACAGCACTCACAATCCCATCCCGCTCTGACCTCAGAGCTGACCGCTTCACACTGTAAAAGATAAATAGTTGCGAAAACATTAAAAAAAATAAAAATTTAAGAATTTTGAGTTCTCACAACAATAGTTTTCTAGTTCTTCTCAGTCGAGATACTTTGTTTAGCCAACATAAACTGTGACCATGTTCCACAAAACCAGTCATGAGGATCAATTTTTTTAAATTGAGATTTATACATCATCTGAAAGCTGGATAAATAATCTTTCCATTGATGTATGGTTTGTTAGGATAGAACAATATTTGGCTGAGATACAACTATTTGAAAATCTGGAATCTGAGGGTGCAAAAAAATCTAAATATTGAGAAAATCACCTTTAAAGTTGTCCAAATGAAGTTCTTAGCAATGCATATTACTAATCAAAAATTAAGTTTGATATATTTACGGTAGGAAATTTACTAAATATCTTCATGGAACATGATCTTAATATCCTAATGATTTTTGACATAAAAGAAAAATGGATAATTTTGGCCCATACAATGTATTGTTGGCTATTGCTACAAATATACCTGTGCTACTTATGACTGCTTCTGTGCTCCAGGGTAACAATTTGTTTGTTCATGCAATGCTGATTGTCTTATTTTGCTAACAGAAAAATTCAGTAACACTTTATTTTAAGGTGTCATTGTTACACGTTACTTGTACTTACTATTATAATAACAATAAATTATGCATAATTACATGCAGGTAACCCTAAGCCAAACACGAATCCTAACCCTAAGCATATAGTAAGTACATGTAGTTAATTAATGTTACTCAGTAATTAAATGTATAGTTACACTGTAACAAGGACACCTTAAAACAAAGTGTAACTTTGTGTCATTGAGGTCATTTCTTTTTGTTTCCTGGATTTAAAAAAAAAAAAAAAAAAGAACTTTAAAAAGTCACCACAAGAAAAAGGTTTTTTTTTTTTTTTTTTAGTATTTGAGACTCAATGTTTTGTAAACTGGAAAATACACTATATGGACAAACGTATTGGGACCCCCCCTTCTTTAGAAAAGAAAAAGGCACTTCCAAAACTGTGGCAACAAAGATGGAAACATGATGCATGTATTTAAAAATTGTATTTCCATCTCTGTTGCAACAGTTTTGGAAGTGTCTAAAATGACTGTACCCATATATACAAGATATTGGTGTTTGGTGATGAGTTTTTGGCTCAAGGTCTGCATTTAAAGTCACACCAGAGGTGTTCAGCTTGGATTAGGACTTGGCTTTCTGCAGACCAGTCAAGTTCTTCCACACTGACTGAATCAATCATTTCTTTCTGAACCTTGCCTTATACACAGAGGCATTGTCATGTTAGAATAGAAAAGGGTCCTGTCCAAACTGTTGCTTTAAAATTAGAAGCACACAACTCCCTAGAATATCATTATATGCTTAAACATTAAGATTTGAACTCATGGAAGTAGTCTACTACTGAAGTAGTCAAACCTGTTCATTAGAAGGGGGGTGACCCAATACTTTTGGCAATATAGCGTATGCAGTTTTTAACAGTGCACTGACCTTTATCCTTCTGTGTGTTTGTGTGCAGCTGCGTTTGGATGAGACGCAGGAGGCGGAGTATCAGGCGCTGAGGATGCAGCTGCAGCAGGAGCTGGAGCTCCTCAACGCCTATCAGAGCAAGATCAAGATGCACACGGACACGCAGCACGAACGGGAGGTGAAAGACCTGGAGCAGAGAGTGTCCATCCGCAGAGCCCTGCTGGAGCAGCGGGTAACTCAAACTCACAACTCAAGCAGCGCCTCTCTACTGGTCAAGCATCGAGTCACAACTCTATATCAGTACACTAAATAACCATGAAAGCATTTTTGGGTTGCATGATATACGTTGGTACCATTCAGGTATCCTATTCCAGCCAATATTAGAGATTTTATAAATTAATCCATATTGGTTGATATTCAGTATTTAATTGCTCATGCATATTTCCCTAGTTGTTACATTTAAATGATCTTTGCCATGATCTAAACCTTGCTTAAAATTAATTTTTAAAAAGCACAAATAATGTAACGCAGGTAAATATAATCTTCAAATAATCTGAAAATAAATATCCATTATTTTATACTGTACAATCATAAAGTGATGTCTATATTCACATGTAGCAGTTAAAACAATTTTTCTATTTCGCTTTTTTCTAATAGAACAGTTTAATTGTCCATGCATATTTCCCCAGTTTTTACACTTGCATAATGCTTGCATAAAATTAAAATATTAAATTTTTTACACACAAATAATTTAATAACTGGTAAATTAAACGAATAGCCATTATTTTGTACTGTTCATTCTAATACAGGTGCATCTCAATAAATTAGAATGTCGTGGAAAAGTTCATTTATTTCACTAACTCAACTCAAATTGTGAAACTTGTGTATTAAATAAATTCAATGCACACAGACTGAAGTAGTTTAAGCCTTTGGTTCTTTTAATTGTGATGATTTTGGCTCACATTTAACAAAAACCCACCAATTCACTATCTCAACAAATTAGAATATGGTGACATGCCAATCAGCTAATCAACTCAAAACACCTGCAAAGGTTTCCTGAACCTTCAAAATGGTTACACAATAGCCTATACAATCATGGGGAAGACTGCTGATCTGACAGTTGTCCAGAAGACAATCATTGAGACCCTCCACAAAGAGGGTAAGTCACAGAAGTTCATTACTGAACGGTTGGCTGTTCACAGAGTGCTGTATCAAAGCATATTAAGTGAAAAGTTGACTGGAAGAAAGAAATGGGGTAGGAAAAGGTGCACGAGCAACAGGGATGACCACAAGCTTGAGAATACTGTCAAACAAAGCTGATTCAAACACTTGGGAGAGCTTCACAAGGAGTGGACTGAAGCTGGAGTCAGTGATCAAGAGTCACCACGCTCAGACGTCTTCAGGAAAAGAGCTACCAAGCCACTTCTGAAACAGAAACAATGTCAGAAGCATCTTACCTGGGCTAAGGAGAAAAAAACTGGACTGTTGCTCAGTGGTCCAAAGTCCTCTTTTCAGATAAAAGTAAATTTTGCATTTCATTTGGAAATCAAGGTCCCAGAGTCTGGAGGAAGACTGGAGAGGCACAGAATCCAAGCTGCTTGAAGTCCAGTGTTAAGTTTCCACAGTCAGTGATGAATTGGGCTGCCATTTCATCTGCTGGTGTTGGTCCATTGTGTTTTCTGAAGTCCACAGTCAACGCAGCCATCTACCAGGACATTTTAGAGCACTTCATGCTTCCTTCTGCTGACAAGCTTTATGGAGATGCTGATTTCATTTTCCAGCAGGACTTGGCACCTGCCCACACTGCCAAAAGCACCAAAAGTTGGTTAAATGACCATGATGTTGGTGTGCTTGACTGGCCAGCAAACTCACCAGACCTGAACTCCATAGAGAATTTATGGGGTATTGTCAAGAGGAAAATGAGAAATGAGACCAAAAAATGCAGATGAGCTGAAGGCCACTGTCAAAGAAACCTGGGCTTCCATACCACCTCAGCAGTGCCACAAACTGATCACCTCCATGCCACGCCGAATTGAGCCAGTAATTAAAGCAAAAGGAACCCCTACCAAGTATTGAGTACATATACAGTAAATGAACATACTTTCCAGAAGGCCAACAATTCACTAAAAATGTTTTTTTTTATTGGTCTTATGAAGTATTCTAATTTGTTGAGATAGTGAATTGGTGGGTTTTTGTTAAATGTGAGCCAAAATCATCACAATTAAAAGAACCAAAGACTTAAACTACTTCAGTCTGTGTGCATTGAATTTATTTAATACACGAGTTTCACAATTTGAGTTGAATTACTGAAATAAATGAACTTTTCCACAACATTCTAATTCATTGAGATGCACCTGTATTGTGATGTCTGTATTTATTTGTAGCATTTAAAATGATTAATTTAAGCTTCAGTTTTTTGGTTATTTGCCATAATTATTGGCAAATTTGTATCAGCTGGAATTTTAATACTGTGCATTCCCATTAGATTTGGTCATTCATTGGTATACTTTTAATCCCGTTGCTTTATTTTGAAACACTCAGCAGGCTTGTCTTAAAAATGCTTTGTTTTTTTTTTAATGCTTTCATGCTCTATGCACCCAGTAATACATTGCAAAAGCACATTTTGGACAGCACAAACCATATTTAAACCATATTTAGTCTAGTTTGTGTTATTGCCAATGATGCAAGTGATAAATTTGTGCTGATTAAACTCGCACAACTTTTTAAGTCAATTAGAATTTACATTTGCAATGAAACAGAAGCAGCGACAGATCTTTTCTTCCATAATGTGATGTACATCCGAGTATAAAGGATTATGCTTCATGCATTGTTTGTTGATTGGATTTTGAGATACAGCAGTTCCACTCAAAAGTGAAGGCTGTTGAACGCAAGCCTGTAGAAATGCAGTTTAAGATTATCCAACAATTGGCGAAGTCTATTATTTTCACCTGAAGATCTTTAATTAAACATTACAAGGTCAAAACTATTTTAAAAATGTAATCGTTCACAATAAGATCTATGCATTCAGAAATTAGGTGCATTTGAATTTATTCCGACTCTGCACGATTATTAGTTGCATTTCATCATTTGTGGGCTGATCAGAAGCAGTGTTTGTGGTTTTGACGCATCAGTAGAGAGCTGCTCCAGTAACAGCGCATCATTTAACACTTGCATAAAAATAATTTTTTTAAACACAAAGAATAACTTGTAATTGAAATGAATAGCCACTACTTTATACTGTTCATTCTAATAGACATTCTGTTCATGTCTGTATTTATTTGTAGCATTTAAAATTATTAATTTAAGCTTCAGTTTTTTTGGTTATTTGCCATAATTATTGGCAAATTTGTATCAGCTAGAATTTTAATACTGTGCATTCCCATTAGATTTGGTCGTTCATTGGTATGCTTCCCGTTGCTTTATTTTGAAACACTCAACAGGCTTGTCTTAAAAATGCTTTGATTTTTAATGCTTTCATGCTCTATGCACCCAATAATTCATTGCAAAAGCACATTGTGCACATCACAAACCATATTTAAACCATACAGGTGCATCTCAATAAATTAGGATGTTGTGGAAAAGTTCATTTATTTCAGTAATTCAACTCAAATTGTGAAACTCGTGTATTAAATAAATTCAGTTCGCACAGACTGAAGTAGTTTAAGTCTTTGGTTCTTTTAATTGTGATGATTTTGGCTCACATTTAACAAAAACCCACCAATTCACTATCTCAACATATTAGAATACTTCATAAGACCAATAAAAAGAAACATTTTTAGTGAATTGTTGGCCTTCTGGAAAGTATGTTCATTTACTGTATATGTACTCAATACTTGGTAGGGGCTCCTTTTGCTTTAATTACTGCCTCAATTCGGCGTGGCATGGAGGTGATCAGTTTGTGGCACTGCTGAGGTGGTATGGAAGCCCAGGTTTCTTTGACAGTGGCCTTCAGCTCATCTGCATTTTTTGGTCTCTTGTTTCTCATTTTCCTCTTGACAATACTCCATAGATTCTCTATGGGGTTCAGGTCTGGTGAGTTTGCTGGCCAGTCAAGCACACCAACACCATGGTCATTTAACCAACTTTTGGTGCTTTTGGCAGTGTGGGCAGGTGCCAAATCCTGCTGGAAAATGAAATCAGCATCTTTAAAAAGCTGGTCAGCAGAAGGAAGCATGAAGTGCTCCAAAATTTCTTGGTAAACGGGTGCAGTGACTTTGGTTTTCAAAAAACACAATGGACCAACACCAGCAGATGACATTGCACCCCAAATCATCACAGACTGTGGAAACTTAACACTGGACTTCAAGCAACTTGGGCTATGAGCTTCTCCACCCTTCCTCCAGACTCTAGGACCTTGGTTTCCAAATGAAATACAAAACTTGCTCTCATCTGAAAAGAGGACTTTGGAGCACTGGGCAACAGTCCAGTTCTTCTTCTCCTTAGCCCAGGTAAGACGCCTCTGACGTTGTCTGTGGTTCAGGAGTGGCTTAACAAGAGGAATACGACAACTGTAGCCAAATTCCTTGACACGTCTGTGTGTGGTGGCTCTTGATGCCTTGACCCCAGCCTCAGTCCATTCCTTGTGAAGTTCACCCAAATTCTTGAATGGATTTTGCTTGACAATCCTCATAAGGCTGCGGTTCTCTCGGTTGGTTGTGCATCTTTTTCTTCCACACTTTTTCCTTCCGCTCAACTTTCTGTTAACATGCTTGGATACAGCACTCTGTGAACAGCCAGCTTCTTTGGCAATGAATGTTTGTGGCTTACCCTCCTTGTGAAGGGTGTCAATGATTGTCTTCTGGACAACTGTCAGATCAGCAGTCTTCCCCATGATTGTGTAGCCTAGTGAACCAAACTGAGAGACCATTTTGAAGGCTCAGGAAACCTTTGCAGGTGTTTTGAGTTGATTAGCTGATTGGCATGTCACCATATTCTAATTTGTTGAGATAGTGAATTGGTGGGTTTTTGTTCAACGTGAGCCTAAATCATCACAATTAAAAGAACCAAAGACTGAAACTACTTCAGTCTGTGTGCATTGTATTTATTTAATACACGAGTTTCACAATTTGAGTTGAATTACTGAAATAAATGAACTTTTCCACGACATTCTAATTTATTGAGATGCACTTGTATTTAGTCTGGTTTGTGTTATTGCCAATGATGCAAATGATGAATTTGTGCCAATTAAACTCACACAACATTTTAAGTCAATCAGAATTTAAAGCTGATGAAACAAGTAGCGACAGATCTTTTCTTCCATATTTTGACATACATTCGAATGTAAAGAATTATCAAAAAATTAAAATGTAGGGCCGAAACTTGGTCCAGTGCATCAGTTGTTGATTGGATTTTGAGATGTAGCCATTGCTCTCAAAAGTGAAGGCTGATGAACACAAGCCTGTAGAAAAGCAGTTTAAGATGCCTAAACAATTGGAGAAGTTATTTTCACCTGAAGATCTTTCATTTAATTAAACATTGCAAGCTCAAAACAATTTTAAAAATGTAATCGTTCACAATATGATCTATATGCATTCAGAAAATAGATGCATTTGAATTTATTCTGTCTCTGCACGATTATTAGTTGCATTTCATCATTTGTGGGCTGATCAGAAGCATTGTTTGTGGCCAGCTCCAGTAACAGTGCACTCTGGCTCTGTTTCTCCAGCTGGAGGAGGAGATGCTGGCCCTGCAGAGCGAGCGTTCGGAGCGCATCCGCTCTCTCCTGGAGCGCCAGGCGTCTGAGATCGAATCCTTCGACTCCGAGAGCCTCCGCCTGGGCTTCAGCAGCCTGGCCCTGACCGGCATCCCCTCTGAGGCCCATCCCAAGCAGGGCTACCCTTCCAGCCAGACACCCCGCCCCTCAGGTCCCTGGAGCCACGCTGGGGCCCCGCACTCCCGCAGGGGCCCCAGCCGAGCCGACGACTCCGCTGCCTCCTCTCACGCCCTGCACCACTCCTCCCGCTCCTCTTCTTCCTCCTCCTCCTCCTCCTCGTCCTCCCATCACACCCGGCAGCACTATCACCACCAGAGCACTCCGCAGCTGTACCGCGAGAGAGAGAGGGAGCGAGAGAGGGAGCGCGAGAAAGAGAAGGAGTGGGGCGGAGGAGTGGGGCACCCCCACCTCTTCTCCCATCACCTCCCCTCCCGTTCCTCCTCCCAGTCCCTCGCTCTCCTCCCTCCTCCTCCCCCCGCGCCTCCCTCCATCTCTCAGGGAGTCTATGGAGGAGGTGCAGGAGGCCTGGTGGTGCGGGGCCCCAGCCTGATGGCCCTGAGGAACAGCCCTCAGCCGCTGCGCAGAACCGGGTCTGGAGGAGGCGCAGATGGAGGAGTGCTGAGCCGGAGCACTTCGGTCACCTCGCACATCTCCAACGGATCACACCTCTCCTATTCGTAAGGAGGTCCTTGATTTTCATTCAAAGAAAAAGCGTGAAACTGGCTTGGAACAAGACGTCTTAAAGGGATGCGACAGTACGAACACAGAATGTTTATGTCGGTCTGACTTTACCGGTACATTTACGTCTATGGGAGTTGCTCTAATGCATGAGATTAATGTAGTAAATACATTTGTATTCATATGTTATCCAGTCACTTTGAAATGTGAAACCCGTTAACACAAACGACAATAACTGTAACGATATCAAGAGTCCAACGCAGCTGTAACAATAACAGAGCAACAATATCATTCAGTTCACTTTAAAAACAGCCAATCAGAATCCATCCTGCTTTAACGAGCTCAAGCAGTTAACGCAAAACAGAACTTCATCATCGTAACTATCGTTATAGTTATTGTTCTTATTGTGAACAGGCCTTAAGGCTACCTTTACAAAATCATTGGCTGCATCTGAAATCGCATTTATCCCTACGACATAGTAAGTGAAAACAGTATGCGAGATCAGAGTATTCATGAACCAGTAGTCGAAAAGTTCCCAGACGAACTACTACTACCGCCGAGATTTTACTATCCCTATCGCTGGAAGGTCACATGACCGTGAAACAATACTTCTTTTACCAGTCACAGAGTAATCACTTACTCTACCTACTCAGAATGAGCGATTTCAGACGCAGCTGAAGACTTTTAGAGTCAATCACCCACCAATTGGATCTTTTATTGTGTGTATATAAATATATAGTATCTAAAGTGTTGAAGCATTGTGTCTACAGTTTTCTATAGTAATTATGACTATCGACATTTTGATAAAATAACATGTGAACAGAATAGACCTAACGTTTAATTGTAGAAATTGGATCAGGAGTGGATGACGTTCGTTTGATGTCATCACGACGACATTTCTCAATCATCTGGTTGTAAAAGATGTGAAGGTTTCTAAAAGCGAGAAATCAGTCGGGTCTAGTGTGTGTTATGGTTATTAATACGCGAGTATTAATAGTGGGTTTATCGTGTGTGTGTGTGCGTCGTCTGAATGGGATGTGCTGTGGTCGCCACTTTTGTAAACAAACACACCAAAAAATAGGATTTGAAGGCTTATTCGCTCGGAGGAGCATCCTTTAACTCAGACCTTAGACGTTAAAAACAGACTTGATTTAATTACAACGGGTTACAATCACTGATCTTTTGAGGAGAGCTGAATTGTGTGTTATTTTGAGCAGTAGAGTGCATTTACTGAAACTCTCCAAGACAGACAGGTGCAGTAAACATTGGAAGATGAACTCTGAAACAGCTGTGTTTCTGTGCAGATCAGTAATGTGAGTGTATATATATCTGCTTTCTGATCCCGCTTCACAGAGAGCATCTGAGACACATTCAGAGATATCCCAGAAGAACCCAAGAGGAACTTGATGAACTCAAGCGAGAAACACCAGCTCTGATATCTCTCTCTGTATAACCTACTCCTTTATGCTTGGTTTAAAGTCAACAGTGCATGCAGAACTTCTAATGTTTGGAGGGCCGGTGAGATTGAACCGTTGAATGGACTGACTTGTTTGTGAGATACGGTGTGATGTTGCTTCATGATTTCAGGGCTGTGGCCTCATTATAATGTTGAATGTCAGAGCTGATATTGGTGAAATGTGCGGCGGTAAAGGAGGCTCTCCTGAGGTCTTCAGATGGACGGACTCTTTCTGTCTGTTTCTCTGTGTGTTTGTGTTGACTGTGGGTCAAAGTGGAGGTTTTGCTGGGAGGACATTTTCACTACATCTTGAAACCTATTAAATACAAGCCTTTTGTGGTTCGAAGGGAGAAACCATGTGGAAGAAAAATAAACACGAAGCAATTTAAATGACAATAAATTGATATTAATGTGGATTTGTGTCATGTTGTCTTTGGTGTTCTTTACACATTTTGGCCCGAAATGGACGAGTGGAATCATTTCTAAACTCATAAAGATGTGTTCGTCACTGTATCTGATGTCTGGCATCAATAACAAATCTGTGAAGAATCCTCTGTGCGTCATCGCGACGTGCCCTTTAAGACGTAATGCCTTTATAGTTTGGACGATTTATTTATTTATTTATTTATTTAATGGACACAGAGTACAGTGTCATAAATGCAAATAACCTTGCACAATCAGGAAAAAAGAAATCGATATAAATGGAGCACAGGCTCCTCTTAAAAACTTTTTTTTTTTTTTTTTAGTCAAAGGTTTTTATACGTTTTTTTTTTTTGGAAATAGGTTAGTCAATGCTTGACATAGATATATATATGTATATGTGTGTATATATATATATGTATGTATATATATATATATGTATATAAAAAGATGTACAATAAATACATGCTATTGTCCAGGCTACAGATATTTACCATATTAATATGCACATCTTATAATACACACACACCCAAACATTAATGAAAATAATGCAAGCCAATATTCAGATATATTGAGTTAAGTTTTTCCGTAGTCTATTGATTACAATGAAATAAATCCTGTAAGTTCAGGGGAAAAAACAATATAAATCACAGGCAAGTCTTTTGAGCTTTTAGAACTTAGAAGGTTTTTTTATTAGCTATAAAATACAATAAATATCTTCACAAAATATCTTACACAAAAACTTACCCAATAAATAAATATTCGTATAGCGTCTTTCCAAAATATCAAAATATTTTAATATGAATTAACGTAAAGCAGCTTCGTTCTGAGCGTCACAGACGTGCATTCTATTTATAAAGAATTTTTCACATTTATTTATAACCTTTTTTTCTGTAAATTCTGAGAAAAATCAACATAAAGCACAAGCCTTATTATACGTTATAAATGTATGTTATTATAAGTCTTTTTATAAGTTATAAGTTTTTTGTATTTTATTTTCAAATACAATAAATTAGTGCTGTCAAATGATTTATCGCATCCAAAATAAGTTTTTGTTTAGCCTACATAATATATGTGCGTGTACTGTGTATATTTATGTATGCATAAATGCACACACATATAGTATATATTTTGAAAAATTTACATGTATATATTTATATTCATATAATTTATATATTTAATATATAAACATAACATATTTCTATGAAATATATAATGCACGTGTGTGTATTTATATATAGCCTACATAATACATTTTCACAGCACACACATATTAGGCTATGTAAACAAAAACCTTTATTTTGGATGCGACTAATCGCGATTAATCGTTTAACAGCAAATAGCCTATATGTTATTGCTTACACATTTTGACTCTGAGTATATTCGGCAAGGAACAGTATTAATACGCACATTCGCTGGTTTTGCTAAAGTAATTAAAAAAACAAACAGTATCCTTAACCAACCAATGAAAAACGAAATATTTGTAATGTTTTCCTGTGGATGAACGTCATCGCTCAGCGGACTGTATTGGCGTGACGTCATCGGCGCTGTATTTCTGTCGGCTCATTCGCGGGAGGAAGCAGCAGCAGCGCGACGGAAGTGAATAAATATATAAATAAATAGGAGAGAAAGAGCCATCCCTTTAAGAACAACTGGGACACATAGCGCGAGAGGAAAAGGAGAGGAGGGGGCAGAAGAAAGAGGAATTTAAAAAGAAAAGGAAGAAAGAGACAGGGAAGGGAGGGAGGAGGAGAGCGCGATAAAAAAAGAAAGATGACATCCTGTGAAGCGAAGCGCCGAGGTGCAGCGGCGGGCCGCGGCCGGGCTGCAGCGTCTCTCCTCGGGGTCACGGCTTAAATCGACAGCGGGGCTTCGACAAACACCCGACGGGCCTATCGCGGGATCGAGGGAAAAAAAAACAAAAAAAAAACACTGATTTATCCAGAGCTACCTTTAACTTTGGCTCTTTCGAATGCGTCAAGAGCACCGTTATTTTAACGCCGAAACGCCTTTTATAATGCATGATGTAAGAGTGTAGAAATAACACGATTGCTCTCGACAGTTTAACTCTTGCAAATTAATAAATAGCACATTGTTTGATGTCTCGGGTTAAAGTTGGACGGGAGCAAAGTGAACACTAAATAGTGTGCGTTATTGCCTGCTAATCTGAGCCGTTCATTAAACATAGTTGAAAAACACGTCTGAAGGATGTCAGCGGTGCGTTATTAATCTTCAGGACCGTGTGGTTGATTATAATATTCATCGCTGTGCAACAAAATGGATGCCGCTTGGAGCAATTTTCTCTTCCAGGTGAGACTGAACGAGGTTTGTGTGTGTGTTTATGCAAATTCGTGTTGTTGAAACATCTGCGTTAGTATTTTAAATGCACCTACACTCAAGTTTAGAATTCAAAGTTAGTACTTTGTGATTGTTCTTTCCCAGACCACGCCCTCTCAGACCCCAGTGGAGGCGAGCCTCCAATCAGAGCTGCTGCCTGTGCACACGACCTCGCCTCAGACCCCGCCCCCTGAGCACATAGCCCCGCCCCCATCCACAGTGGACACTGCTGCTCTGAATGAGGACCCTGCACCTGGTGAGGGGGGGGGGATCAGAGCCTTGTCTTCAGTTATACTTCATGACCTTCGTTAGGACTTTTTTTTTTTTTAAGGTCCTACCTGTAGAAATGGGGAAACGGTCAAGAAAAACCTACAAATATGAGGAACTTGAGCTTTTGGAAAATGGAAATTTGTGAAGAGAATATAAAAGTTGTGTGATTACAAAATTCATGGTTTTTAAAATCCACTAATCAAAAACAACTAAAAAATTATTGAAAAAGCAGTAAATCAAAAAGTGTGTCTGTACAGGAGCGATCACGTTTACCATCGTTTGGCGAAATCCAGTAATTTTAATAAGAATCTGCACTATTGGGGATTGAATGCAAGTGTGAAAATTCTTGAAACGCTGTGAGTCAAAAACTGTCTGTACATGTACAGTCACATGTATGGTTGTTCGGTGAATTTTCGCAGGCAAAATTTGCTGATTCTAATAGGAATCCACGCAATCTGAATTTTGCGTAAGATTTAACGATTTCCCCATGCAGATTTCACAACAGGTTCAAGTTGGTCACCCAAGTCTGCTGCACTGATTAACAGAACATTTCTTGGTTTGAAAGTAGCTATGTTTCTGTCCAAAGTTACAAATTAAACTTATGCGCAAAACTGGAATATCGCGTAAAAGATTTGCGAATAAAGCACTGTTTCCATTGAACGAGTCAAAGAGAACAAAATCGTCACTTCCTGATAAACGGGCACTAAATTGAATATACTAATTTTCATATAATAAATTACTTACGTTTTTATGTACATTTTTAGAATTTTTGAGCGTCTTGGCGTTTCCATCCAGCGTTTTTTATGTGATATTCCAAAATGCGCATAAAAATAGGTGGATGGAAATATAGCTGTTGTTTGGTGAAATCCAGTTGTTTTAAGAAAAATCTGCACCATTGGGAATTTCACGCGAGTGTGAAAAATTTCCCCATGCAGATTTCGCAACACGCTCAAGCTGGTAACTTGAATTAACTGCGTTGATCAACAGAATGCTGCTTGGTTTGAAATTGACTTTGCTATACTATAGAACTTTTTCGCCTGCAAAATTTCCCTTAAATTCTTGAAATGTAGGTCAAAAAGTGTCTGTAAATTCAGTCACATTTATGGTTGTTTGGTGAATTTTTGCAGGTAAAATCTGCTCATTCTAATAGGAATCCACGCGATCTGAAATTTTGCATGAAGGTGAATGATTTCCCCATGCAGATTTCGCAACTGGTTCAAGTTGGTCACTCGAATCTGCTGCACTGCCTGACAGAACATTGCTTGGTTTGAAAGTAGCTATGTTTCCATTCAAAGTTACTTATGCGCAAAATTGTAATATTGCATAAAACGTATGTGAATAAAGCACAGTTTCCATCCATTGAGTTGAAGAGAACAAAATCATCACTTCCCAATTAACTTGTGCTGAATATCACGAAGAAAATTCAAATTTTGCTGCAGTAGGAGATGGTACTGTATATAATAATTTTTGTATTCCATTAATTATGAGCTTTAGAGCGTGCAGATGAAACGCAATCATGTTGTCTTATTTTCGGAGCCTGCTGTTTGGGAATGCAGTTCTGTGAGTTAACTATAACAAAGCACTTTGACGAGACTTTGTGCGAGCAGTTTAGAATGATACAACTATCTTTAATATGCGCATCGTCAGTAAACCACACGCAGAATTTTCCCCTTTTATGGAATTGCGCTCTAACGCTAATTTTCCGTTTAGTAAATCTGGTGCTTAGTTGACCGCAAATGTTTATTATGCGCATTTTTAGAATTTATGCACATCTTGATATCCCAAATTGCGCATAAAAATACGTGGATGCAAACATAGCTAGTGATGTCACTGTAATATTGACAATAGACAGTAGACCTTTTTGCCCGCAAAATTGCACAGAAATTCTTGGAAAATCCTAGGTCAAAAAGTGTGTGTAAAGATGCGGTGAAATTTACTGTTTCTCAAGTGAATTTTCGTGGACAAAATCTGAAATTGGGAAAATTCAAAAAATTTGACAAAATTCAGGACATCGGAAAAACAGTCCATATGACATCAGTGATTCAACCGTAATTTTACGAGGCTACGGGAATACTTTTTGTGCGCAAAGAAACCAAAAATAATGACTTTATTCAACGATTTCTCTCTCAAAGCCTGACTAAAATACTCAAATAACTAAAACTAAAAAAAAAAAAAAAAAAAAAAAACTGTAGACATATTTGGGAAAAAAAACTAATAAAAATTAAAAAAAAAAATTAAAACGTTAAAAACTTGAAGCGGAAATAAAAAATGGGTAATACTTTATTTTAAGGTGTCCATAATACAGAGTAATTACCTAATTAAGTACTTCGTAGTAGCCGTTGTACTTACATGAAACAAAATGTACTTACCCTGTAACTAAGTTATGGAACAGCCTGTAATTACAGTTTGTAATTATGTAGATGTAATAGGCAGCTACTGTTACACATATGTAACAGGCCGAGTCTGTTACACAGCTACTTATGTAACCAAAAGATTGTTACATATGTGTTGCAGACTTTATACAACCTAATTATAATTGTAAGTACACAGACATAAGCTACTTAAAATAAAGTGCATCAAGATTGTACTTTATTGTACTTCATGTGTATCTATATTGTACACCTTATCCAGCTGCACCTTACTTTTATTTAACCCACCAGTACACAGCTTAAATACATGTAATACCTTTCTAATTACTTTAAAATTACAGAATATTACACAGGCATAAGCTACTTAAAATAAAGTGTATCAAGATTGTACTTAAGTGTACAAGTAGCTGTGTAACAGACTCGGTCTGTTACATATGTGTAACAGTAGCTGCCTATTACATCTACATAATTACAAACTGTAATTACAGGCCGTTCCATAACTTAGTTACATGATACATGCATTTTGTTTCATGTAAGTACAATGGCTACTACTAAGTACTTAATTAGGTAATTACTCTGTATTATGACACCTTAAAATAAAGTGTTACCAAAAAATGTAATTTAATTCTAAATATTAACAAAAACTATAAATGTGAATTATACTAAAACCATTAAAAAAATAAAATAAACGTTAACTGAAATAAAATATAAAAACACCTAAACTTATTTTATTTCAGCTGGTTTCTAAGGCACCATTTCTCATTTTTAATTTAACTTGATGTACTTAAATGACTAAAATAAATAATAAAACTAATTTAAAAAACAAGTAAAAAATTACATTTATTAATTAAAATAATTAAAATATATAGACACTTTTAAAAACCTGACTGAGGTAGTTCCCTTGCTGTCTATGGAGGGTCAGAAAGCTAATTAATGACAGAATTTTCATTTTTGGCTGAACTCTCCTTTAACTCTGTCCCTGCTGTTGAGTGACTCTCAGTCTGGTCTGTCTGTCCCTTCAGTGAAGCCGGTGTCCAGACCGGCCCGCGCTGCCCACATCTGCTCCATCTGCAGCAAGCAGTTCAAGAACAGCTATAACCTGCGGCGCCATCAGTCCGTCCACACAGGGGTCCGCATGAAGGGCGCGTCTCAGAGCCACGAGACAGCAGCTAAAGAGAGCACTGAGCGGCAGACGGTGCCCCTGTCTCTGCTGCACCTGTCCATCCCGCAGACGCTGACCGCTCCTCAGGTGCTGACCGCTCCGGCCGCCAGCGATGCTGCACTGGAGAGTGTGGTCTCCACGGTTACCGCCCTCCCGCCTCCGGCTGCTGTCGTCATGGCAACAGGGGAGCCGGTACAGGTGCGCATCCATGTGTGTTTCCAGAATCTACCTTCATGTGAATCACACGTGACCACAAAACCAGTCATAAGGGTCAATTTTTAGAAATTAAGATTTATGCATCATCTGAAAGCTGTATAAATAATCTTTCCATTGATGTATGGTTTGTTAGAATAGGACAATATTTGGCTGAGATACAACTATTTGAAAATCTGGAATCTGAGGGTGCAAAAAAAGTTGTCCAAATGAAGTTCTTTGCAATGCATATTACTAATCAAAAATTAAGTTTTGATATATTTACGTTAGGAAATTTACAAAATATCTTCATGTAACATGATCTTTACTTAATATCCTAATGAGTTTTGGCAACAAAAAAAAAAGATAATTTTGACCCATACAATGTATTTTTGGCTATTGCTACAAATATACCTGTGCTATTTATGACTGCTTTTGTGCTCCAGGGTCACATGTGATGCTGTAACCAGTTTAATGTACATGTAATATATTGCTGATTAGCAGAAGCAACCTTGGCTTTATTAGTCTGTCTATTAAGGGAGATATTTGCACACCTATAAGTATAATTTAAATGCAGAAATTCAAAAGCTTGGTAGCTGATGTATAAATAGAAATATGCCCCAGCAGTCTCTGTGAAATGATTTTTAACAATTCTTATACAGTAACCATGAATGACCAGAAAGATAACAATGGAAGTGTCTTGGAAGATCTTCTGTCAAAAAGTGTGGATGCGGAGAAAATATCAGCTGAAGCAGCAGAGAATAAATAAGTTGATACCATTACCTAATTAGCAAAAATAGGAGCCAAATATAAAACAAGGAATAATGAACACATATTTTATTATTCAAAGCATTTGATATATTTCTTGACCTTTTATTTAAGGCCTGGTAATGCATATTATCACATAAAACTGCATTGATTCTGTTTATTGTTTAGTGCTGTCAAACGATTAATCGCGATTTGCATCCAAAATGTGATTTTTTTTATTTTTTTTTTGTTTACATAATGTGTGTGTGTGTATTGTGTATATTTATTATGTATATATAAATAACCACACATGCAAGTATATATATCAGAGAAATGTCATGTTAATGTAATAAATATATTTATGTATAATATAAATTATATGAATATAAATATATACATGTAAATATTTTTAAAATATATACTGTATGTATGTGTATTAATATATACATAATAAATATACACAGTACGCACACACATTATGTAAACAAAAACTTTTATTTTGGATGCAATTAATCATGATTAATCGTTTGACAGCACTATTATTTTTTAATTGCTCCTAATTACTACTACTAATTACTATTTAATTTCTACTTAATTACAACCTAATTATTTAAATAGAAAATTTATTTAGCTTAATGGACTACATTAATGTTTTGCTTAGAAGTGTTTTGCATAATAGAACTGCAGGCTGTTGTTTATACAACAATGATAAAATATATTATAAAAATATCCCTGTATAAAGGTTAAAATCAGATCCAGGAGATGATAATTAATTTCTGACACAGTCAGGTGTAATATTACTAGTTCATATTTACTGGTTGCGTACAAGAGGTGGAAATAAAACTAAAATACTAAACAAACCAGTGTTTAAAGTGACTGTGTGTCTCTGGTTCTGAACTGCATGTAAGCACAAGTTTACAGATACAGTTTTAGTGGCTATATTTTAGACCCTAGTCAAGATGATGACTTCTTCATTTAAAGTAAATTAAATTAAACACAAAATTGGTACAAGGTTTTTTTTTTTTTTTTTTAATTTTATTTATTTATTTATACATGCAGTAGTATAAAGTACTATACAAGAAACTTCACGTCAAGTCATGAAGCGTATAGTTTGAACATGAAAAGGTAATGGAGTGCTTTTTATTAAAAAAAAAACCCAACTACATCAAAACAGTTTTCTTGCAGTTCTTTGCCTCAGTAGTACAGCATATAGCCAATCTTCCTTCAGATTTGTATTGCAGAGGTGAACCAGGTGGACCAGGTCTCAGACTGTTGAATGTCTCCTCGTCTGCTTCCCTCAGAGGCCAGTAAACCAGAACCCCAACCCTGTGCGTAAGAACCACGCCTGCGAGACCTGCGGCAAAGCCTTCAGAGACGTGTACCACCTGAACCGCCACCGGCTCTCGCATTCGGACGAGAAGCCCTTCTCCTGCCCCATCTGCCAGCAGCGCTTCAAGCGCAAGGACCGCATGAGCCATCACGTGCGCTCGCACCAGGGAGGAGTGGAGAAGCCCTATGTGTGCCCGCACTGCGCTAAAGCCTTCTCACGGTGAGACAGAGCTCAGTGCACTGACTTAGGCCTGGGCCATAAAACCATATCGGTATTTATCAATGGTACACCTTCATCGATAACGATAGAAATGTTCGATGCAGGCACGCATGAGTGACGCAGACTGCACACACGAACACATGCTGAAGAGGAGATTGTGAATAAAGAATGAATGATAGTGATAGTATAGTGATAGTATAACTTTATTGTCCACCTGAGTGGAAAATTGTCTTTGGCTCACCAACACAACAAAATTAATAACAACAGACATAGTAAGATAAAAATCACAATAACTAGTCACGTTACGCACATAACATAAAAATAAATAAATGAATAAATAAAAAGATACAGTTCAATCCTTACACACTGCTTAATTAAAAAGTTGCTGAATTAATGATTCTAATTGCATTGGGGATGAAGGACCTCTTAAAAACATTTTTATTTGCTAGAGGAACTCTATAACGTCTATCTGACTTCAAGAGCTCAAACTGGCTGAAAAGAGGATGAGAGCCATCTGCAAAAATAACTCTCGCCGCCTTTGTCCTTTCTACATAAAGTTGTGTTAATTGATTCTGAGGCCTGCCAATTATTTTATTTGCCGAAGATACAATTCTGGAAAGTTTATTCTTGAGTCTGCAATTTAGATGTTCATACCAGAAAGAAAGATGAAAGGTTAAAACACTTTCAACAATGGATTTATACATAAGTTCCAAGATGTGCTTACTAACACCAAGACCACTAAGCTGTCTGAGAAGAAAAAGTCACTGAGAGCATCTTTTAAAAATGTACTCTGAATTATTAGCAAAACTTAACTGAGAATCCAAAATTGATCCAAGATGCTTTAAAATGTTCCACAATTTCAACTTGTTGACTCTCAAGTGAAATCGGCTCACATATCACATCTCGTTTTGTACACAATTCTTTAGTCTTGGCAACATTAATTTCTAATTGGCTAGAACAACACCAAGAATATCAGGCGAATATAAAATAAATAATTCCATTTGAATGCAAAAATGGTACAATGGAATGTTAGGTGTGATGATGTAAGTGACGTTGTTGCATTTTAATGTTTTGTTAGTCTAGCCCACGAAACGCACCGCTGCTGCATTCATTTAATTCAATTCAAGTTTATTTGTATAGCACTTTTCACGATACAATTCGTTGCAAAGCAACTTTACAGGAAATTAAGTTTCTACAATATTTATATATTGTAGAAACTTAATATATTTAACATATGCCAAAATTTGGTAATTCTATATGTTGCCTGAGGGTTGGCATCATCTCTTCTCAGGTGTTCGGTCATCTCAGATCATTTAAGGGTTGGATCCAAACTGAAACTTGTGCAATTCCTAGTTACCTCGGGATGTTAATCCCGTGGCAGAAACAGAGAAACAAATAGAGACATAATTAGCGTAGCTGCTGTTCTAACCAAGCAAAAATGATTTCTTCAACCTAAGCTAAAGAATAATGTGCATTTAATCAGATATAACTGCAGTACAAGATTATGAGATGCATTATGTGAATGCTTGGCTAAAGAGATGTGTCTTTAATCTAGATTTAAACAGAGAGAGTGTGTCTGAACCCCGAACGTTAAATGTGAAAAAGCTCTACCTCCTTTAGATGACTTTGTTATCCTAGGTACTACCAAAAGTCCAGAGTTTTGCGACCTTAGGGAGCGTGATGGATTGTAGCGTGGCAGAAGACTAGTTAGGCACGCAGGAGCTAAACCATTAAGGGCTTTATACGTAAGTAATAATATTTTGTAACTGATATGGAGCTTAATAGGTAGCCAGTGCAGAGACTGTAAAATTGGGGTAATATGATCATATTTTCTTGATCTGGTAAGGACTCTAGCCGCTGCATTTTGGACTACCTGTAGCTTGTTTATTGAAGATGCAGGACAACCAGCTAGCAGTGCATTACAATAGTCCAGTCTAGAGGTCATGAATGCATGAACTAGCTTTTCTGCATCAGAAACAGGTAACATGTTTCGTAGCTTGGCAATGTTTCTAAGATGGAAGAATGCTGTTTTTGTAACATGGGAAATATGATTTTCAAAAGACAAGTTGCTGTCTAATATAACACCCAGATTTTTGACTGTAGAGGAAATAACAGTACATCTGTCTAGTTGCAAATTATAATCCAAGAGATTCTGTGTACTGTTTTTTGGTCCAATAAGTAATATCTCTCTTATCTGAATTTAATAGGAGAAAGTTTTATCTGGTCTTGTTGAGATATATAGTTAAGTATAATCAGCATAACAATGGAAACTAATCCGGTATTTTCTAATAATATTACCAAGGGGCAACATGTATATTGAAAATAGCAGAGGATCTAGGACAGATCCTTGTGGTACTCCATACTTTACTGGTGATAATTGAGATGTCTCCCCATTTAAATAAACAAAGTGGTAGTGATCAGACAGGTAGGATCTAAACCATCTTAAGGCCTGCCCTTGAATACCTTTATAGTTTTGTAATCGATCTATGAGTATGTCATGATCTATAGTGTCGAACGCGGCACTAAAATCAAGTAAAACAATGAGATGCAGCCTTGGTCTGACGCAAGAAGCAAGTCATTTGTAATTTTAACAAGTGCAGTTTCTGTGCTATGATTTGAAATGGGTCTGTAATTTGCCAGTTCACTAGGATCTAGTTGTGGTTTCTTAATAAGATGCTTAATAACCGCCAGCTTGAATGGTTTTGGGATGTGACCTAAAGATAACGATGAGTTAATAATATTGAGAAGAAGCGGTTCTTCTGCTACAGGTAACAACTCTTTCAGTAATTTAGTGGGTACAGGATCTAATAAACATGTTGTTGGATAAATGCAGTGATAAGTTTATTTAGCTCTTCTTGTCCTATGATTATAAAGCACTGCAGTTTCTCTTTGGGTGCGATGAATGAATTTACAAGTATTAGAGAAATATAGTAGCTCAATGCGGAAAAGATCTTGATTGGGTTAAAACTGAAACCAAGCCATTCACACAGAACACATTTTCAGCGTATTTTTTAGACAGACTACTATGACTGTTGCACTCACGTCTCACAAGAGGTATAAATGCAAAGTTAAAAGAGTTTAAACGTTTAGAAAACACATCTCGAATTTGTGGAGGTTTATTCCTTTTGACTGCGTGTCGTGTTTTTAAATGCAGTCTGTGTGATCGGCAATTCGGCTCTTTGCATTAAGCAATGCATATACATGGTGCTCTTTTGTTCATAGTTTATGCAATTTACGAAATTATATTTGATTTATATATGCAGCTAATTTAGACGTTATGCACGTTTTTATAGACAGTTATTTCATTGCTTTGACTTTTTAATGCGCTGCATTATTTTGCTTATTGTGCCCTCCTGTGACCTCGGGTAACAAGCCAAAAGTTTCCTTAAGACTTATTTAATCTGCATATAAAACATAAGAAAGGAGATATTTGTTTAAATTATATTTTGTGTTTGACTGTTAAAACAAAGAATTATTTCTTGTTTGTCTTAATAAATTGGATAAATTTAAAAATACAGTGGTTAAATGTAAAAAAAAAATTATATTGCTCTGTTTTAAAAAAGGTAATAAAAATGTAAATAATTATCGATACCGAACGATATGAAACATTACATCGTTGATGCATTTTTTAGCTATATCGCCCAGCCCTACACTGACTGTAATGTGATCACACACTGCTAAAATATTAGACTGACGCGTCTCTCACTCGATCTCACAGGCCTGATCATCTCAACAGTCACGTCCGACAGGTCCATTCTTCAGAGCGGCCCTTCAAATGTCCGGTATGGAAGTTTGTGTTAGGTTTTGTGTTCCGTTTGTATGATTTACACTGAAAGAAGAGTCTTTTCTTGATTTTAGTGCATTTTTAAGGTAAGAGCAAAACTGGTTAATTTAGTTGAACATATCTTCAGTTCTGTGAGCTAAATGTAAAGTGATTCTGTTTTTCTTGTTGCATCTTTCTGTTAATGTTGCAGTATACAAACCATTTATGTTGTTGTATTTATTTATGTGAGGAATGTTTTTAAAGAAATGCATGGCAGGTTAAAGGCATTATATAGCACAGTTAAGCGGTTGTTACATATGCATTCGTGTGTTGTTTGGCACAGACGTGTGAGTCGAGCTTCGCCACGCGGGACCGTCTGCGCGCTCACATGATCAGACATGAAGAGAAGGTTCCCTGTCACATCTGTGGCAAACTGCTGTCTGCGGCCTACATCACGGATCACATGAGGGTGCACAACCAATCACAGCATCACTCCTGCCACCTCTGCAACCGCAGTGAGTCTCACAACACACACCTGTCTGTCTGTCTATATCTGAGTCTTTATTTATCTGTCTATCTATTAGGGATGCAACAATACAGTCAGCCCATGGTTCAATACATACCTTGTTTTTTAGCCACGGTTTTCAGTTTGGTTTGGCTCTGATGCCTTGGAGTGTTCTTTTGTGTAAAAATGTGATTTTTAGAACAAAAACAAAACAAATACACATGCATCTCAATAAATTAGAATGTCGTGGAAAAGTTTCTGAATTTATTTCAGTAATTCAACTCAAATTGTGAAACTCGTGTATTAAATAAATTCAGTGCACACAGACTGAAGTAGTTTAAGTCTTTGGTTCTTTTAATTGTGATGATTTTGGCTCACATTTAACAAAAACCCACCAATTCTCTATCTCAACATATTAGAATACTTCATAAGACCAATAAAAAAAAAAAAAATTAGTGAATTGTTGGCCTTCTGGAAAGTATGTTCATTTACTGTATATGTACTCAATACTTGGTAGGGGCTCCTTTTGCTTTAATTACTGCCTCAATTCGGCGTGGCATGGAGGCGATCAGTTTGTGGCACTGCTGAGGTGGTATGGAAGCCCAGGTTTCTTTGACAGTGGCCTTCAGCTCATCTGCATTTTTTGGTCTCTTGTTTCTCATTTTCCTCTTGACAATACTCCATAGATTCTCTATGGGGTTCAGGTCTGGTGAGTTTGCTGGCCAGTCAAGCACACCAACAACATGGTCATTTAACCAACTTTTGGTGCTTTTGGCAGTGTGGGCAGGTGCCAAATCCTGCTGGAAAATGAAATCAGCATCTTTAAAAAGCTGGTCAGCAGAAGGAAGCATGAAGTGCTCCAAAATTTCTTGGTAAACGGGTGCAGTGACTTTGGTTTTCAAAAAACACAATGGACCAACACCAGCAGATGACATTGCACCCCAAATCATCACAGACTGTGGAAACTTAACACTGGACTTCAAGCAACTTGGGCTATGAGCTTCTCCACCCTTCCTCCAGACTCTAGGACCTTGGTTTCCAAATGAAATACAAAACTTGCTCTCATCTGAAAAGAGGACTTTGGACCACTGGGCAACAGTCCAGTTCTTCTTCTCCTTAGCCCAGGTAAGACGCCTCTGACGTTGTCTGTGGTTCAGGAGTGGCTTAACAAGAGGAATACGACAACTGTAGCCAAATTCCTTGACACGTCTGTGTGTGGTGGCTCTTGATGCCTTGACCCCAGCCTCAGTCCATTCCTTGTGAAGTTCACCCAAATTCTTGAATGGATTTTGCTTGACAATCCTCATAAGGCTGCGGTTCTCTCGGTTGGTTGTGCATCTTTTTCTTCCACACTTTTTCCTTCCACTCAACTTTCTGTTAACATGCTTGGATACAGCACTCTGTGAACAGCCAGCTTCTTTGGCAATGAATGTTTGTGGCTTACCCTCCTTGTGAAGGGTGTCAATGATTGTCTTCTGGACAACTGTCAGATCAGCAGTCTTCCCCATGATTGTGTAGCCTAGTGAACCAAACTGAGAGACCATTTTGAAGGCTCAGGAAACCTTTGCAGGTGTTTTGAGTTGATTAGCTGATTGGCATGTCACCATATTCTAATTTGTTGAGATTGAATTGTTGGGTTTTTGTTAAATGTGAGCCAAAATCATCACAATTAAAAGAACCAAAGACTTAAACTACTTCAGTCTGTGTGCATTGAATTTATTTAATACACGAGTTTCACAATTTGAGTTGAATTACTGAAATAAATGAACTTTTCCACGACATTCTAATTTATTGAGATGCACCTGTATATAAACTCCTGTGCACTGGAGAAAAACATGAAGTATTGTATGTCTACTTCAAATTTCTTCTGAGAGAAATATTATTTTTCCTATTTTTACCCAAAATAAGATGGTTTGGCCATTATTGAGCACTGTAAACACATTTAATGTCTGTTTCATTCATAGTAGCCAGAGGGCACCCTTGTGCAGAAACTCCACATATGCATCACAGAAGTAATAGAACTCATGACATTCCAGGAAATCCCTAATACGGACAAAGACATCCAGCTATCACTGAATAAAATGAAGATAGAAACGTTTTAAATGATGAAACATGAAGACAATAAACACTTGACTTTGACAATATATAGTTTAACTGTGTTCTTCAAGCCGTCTCGGTTCTTTTTCTAATAATTAATAATTAATATTCATAATCCTCTGCTAATCGACATAGCCTTTATTACAGTATAGAATATATTTTATGCCTCATTCTGTGATTAAAAAGCTGCATCAGATCACAAAAGAAAGTTATTTCAAACACTCGACCGATACTGTGGAGTAAAAACATGTTCTGTTTTGTTGGACAGCGGGTTTAGAAACGCTTCTCATTACAAGGGAAGATGTTCAGTGTGTTGCTTTTTCAGATGTTTGTTATAAGCAGGGAGGTTTTTCCTCATTTCAGCGCGTGAAATCATGGGCACACACAAACAGAGCTAATTCAGAGAGATTTATAACACACAAATATTATTTAAATGCAAAACTGAGAAAAAAAAGCAGTTCAGATGTGTGTATTCAACCATGGATGTTGTACCAAATGGTTCAATATTATTTTGAGAATTTTGGCATCCCTTCTATCTATCTATCTATCTATCTATCTATCTATCTATCTATCTATCTATCTATCTATCTATCTGTCTTTATTTGTGACCTTGACCACAAAAGCAGTCTTAAGGGTCAATTTTTTTAAATTTGTTATGACAGGACAATATTTGTCTGAGATACAACTATTTGAAAATCTGGAATCTGAGGGTGCAAAAAAAATCTAAATATTGAGAAAATCACCTTTAAAGTTGTCCAAATGAAGTTCTTAGCCATGCATATTACTAATCAAAAATTAAGTTTTGATATATTTACGGTAGGGAATTTACAAAATATCTTTACTTAATATCCTAATGATTTTTGGCATAAAAGAAAAATGGATAATTTTGATCCTTACAATGTATTGTTGGCTATTGCTACAAATATACCTGTGCTACTTATGACTGCTTTTGTGCTCCAGGGTCACAGATATCTGTCTGTTGATTGAGGTTGTTGTAGTCTCATGTTCAATCTGCTGCAGTATTTCAACAAACCGCTTTAATTGCATAAACAAAAACTTATGTAAACGACTTACGTAATCAGCTTGTCTGCTGTAATTATCATTAAGGTATTATTATGAGGTAATGGCAGTCATCAGCTAATGAACCGCTGGATCTGGCAGGTTTCACCACGCTGACGTACCTGCGAGTCCACGCTCAGAAGCACCATGGGCAGGAGTGGAAGGAGAGCGGCGGGGGCTTCGGCAGCGGAGGATCCGGAGGCGTTCTGGTCTGCCAGCTCTGCGGTGTCCACTGCAAGACCCCTACACAGCTGCAGGGCCACATGGGCACCCACAACCCGCCCAGTGACCCCAGTGACCCCAGGCCCATCTGCAGCAGCAGCAGCAGCAGCGAGGGCAGCACCATCACCCTCTGCAACATGGTGTCCGCTCCAACGGTGTTCGTGAGCGGGAACACAGTGGTGGACCTGCTGGTGACCGACTGCTCCAGCATCATCCCACAGCCGCAGAGCTAGCAGAGCAGGCCTGTAGCGCTTCTATACTCACTCGGATATACTCACATGAGTAGGGTTGGTTATCGTTAGAATTTCATCGATTCTGCTTCTCCTTATCGATTCCCAGTTTCGATTTCAGTGTTGTTAAAAAACATCTAGATAGCAAACATGTGACCCTGGACCACAAAACCAGTCATAAGGGTCATTTTCTTTGAAAAAGCTGAATAAATAATCTTTCCATTGATGTATGGTTTGTTAGGATAGGACAATATTTGGCTGAGATACAACTATTTGAAAATCTGGAATCTGAGGGTGCAAAAAAATCTAAATATTGAGAAAATCACCTTTAAAGTTGTCCAAATGAAGTTCTTAGCAATGCATATTACTAATCAAAAATTAAGTTTTAATATATTTATGGTAGGAAATTTACAAAATATCTTCATGGAACATGATCTTTACTTAATATCCTAATGATTTTTGGCTTAAAAGAAAAAATCTATAATTTTGACCCATACAATGTATTGTTGGTTATTGCTACAAATATACCTGTGCTACTTATGACTGCTTTTGTGCTGCAGGGTCACATTTATTGTGTCTCTCTTTTAGCAAAACATTTAATTGCTGCTGAATACCATGAACAAAAATCAGCCGGCTACATAAAAACTGGACTCAATTAAGAGCTGTTTGTGCAAAATAGAGCTGCACCATTCTGGATAAATCGAGACCTTATTTTTGTAATGGAGTTGTAGTTCTCGCACAATTCTGAAGAAAAAGCATTAGAGAACTAAACAAAATCTCATGGAATTTACAAATGGAATGATTCAATGACTCACTCAAGATTCACTTGTTTCATTACTGGATGAATCAGTGTTTTATGAACGAATCATTCATTCGGGAGATTCAAAGACAAATAAATTTTTAACAGCCCCTTTTCACCACCTAAAAAAAAAAAGAGATGCGCACACAGGAATTGACAGATGGAATTGAATTTTTAATCTTACAATAAGTGTCCGATTCCTGACCTTAAGTATTCGATTCTGGAATTGGAATTGATTTTCGGTTCCCAACCCTACACATGAATGACTCCAAACAGCCATTTATACAACCCATTACACTAAAGAAGCCAAGGAGAAACTGTGAAAAGAGGCATTCTGAGTGGAAGTCGTTCAGTTTTATGACATGCACACACACACATATATATATTAACAACTACTGTAGCATGATATATTTTGAAAGAACACCTCTCAGTGATGCTCATATATAGCCGTTTTACATTAACCCTCTCAGAAGCAGTTCATATGTGCAGTTTCTTGTGTTGCTGAGAACGGTTTGGTCTTCTGAAGCTTTCTTGGCTCAACAAGAAGAATCAGAGCATAAAGGTGCAAAAGAGACTTAGAGGGCAGTATTTTTATTTTCAATGCACAGTTCACTCTAAAATGAATCATTCACTCCCCTTATTCAGATTTTTGTCACAAATGGAGCTTTTTTACTTTTTTGGAGCTCGGCTTTCTTAGGTTTCTCATTCATTTTCATTGCATGAAAGAGAGCAGCTCGGACATTCTGCTGAACTGTCCTACAGAACAAAGAAAATCCTATTGGTGAGTAAATGATGGGTGAACTATGGCTTTAACTCTTTTAGGACAGACTGCTGGATCCACTGTTTCTCTTCTTCTCCTGCTCTGTTTTCATGGCTGCGGGACTCTGATGATACTGTGATTGTGTATTGCTACTGTATTTCCTCTGCCTGTAATATGATTTCCACTTTGTTTGCCAGAACTCCTCTGGCGTTAAGATCCATTCATAAGTCACAATAGCTCTGGTGATGAAAGGCAAAAAGCAGAAGAAAGAGCTGAAGGGTCAAAACGAGAGAGGAAAGTTAAGGGAGCTGAACAGATGAATTATTTACTAATGTTCTTCTATTGCAGATACACACTCTATGTGACAGATGTTGTGTGTAGCTGTTCAGCTCACATTTCACCGCAAAATCAAGAGAAAGATAGAAAACAGTTCCTGCTTTTAGGTCCATAAAGACTTATGTCATTGTGACATAAATTTGTGCAGATCTCCCTTTCAATTCTCATTACTGGTGTTCAAAAAATATATTTGTAGTTCCAAAATGTGAAAAAAATAATGTATTATTTAAATATTTATACACTACTGTTCAAAAGTTTGGGGTTGGTAAGATTTTTCAAAAACAGTGAAATATTATTACAATTTAAAACAGCTGTTTTCTGTGTTAAACTGTAATTTATCTCTGTGATCAAAGCTGAATTTTCAGCATCATTACTCCAGTCTTCAGTGTCACATGATCCTTCAGAAATCATTCTAATATGCTGATTTGCTGCTCAAAAAACATTTCTGATTATTGTCAGTGTTGAAAATATTAATATTTTTGTGGAAACTGATATATTTTATTTTTCAGGATTCACAGATGAATAGAAAGTACAGCATTTATTTGAAATAGAAATCTTTTGTAAAATTATAAATATCTTTACTGTCACTTTTGATAAATTTAATGTGTTGTTTCTGAATAAAAGTATTAATTTCTTGCAAAACAAAAAAAAAACAAATCCTCTTTACTGACCCTAAACTTGTGAACAGTAGTGTACATTGTGGTAGTGCTTTTGCACTGCCTTTAATTTATGCTGATTAAAATTGTACAAAAAAATTGTATACTGACACGTTCAGTTGTGTCTGTGCAGTACTGGCCAAATAATGAAACTCTGAGTTTGAGTCTGATTATCCATATAGTACATTAAACAAGTCTACAGCACATCAAAACTGGCCAGATCGTTCGGCAGGGAATGTGTTGAGCGCTCATAATGACCTGCTTATGGAAATCCAAATCAAATGTACCTAGATTTGACCTGAACTGTTAGGTGCTTGCTTCTTTTACAGGACTGTCCCAAAGAGTCACATGTAGATTTACATGTTTATTTCTGATGTTGTGCGAGACGTGGAACATAAGATTTCTAGCAGTGCTGTAGGAAGCTCGTTAGAGTCTAATCATTTGGCCATGACTGTACTGAGAAGGATTCAAACACACACGGTTCTGAATCCTCCGCTGGCTTTCCTGAGCAGCACAGCGAGGTGCTGAACACAGTCTCTCAGACGGCTGACAGGACGCTTGAAGTAGTTTAAATGTTGTTTTTCTGAGCAGAGGAAAGAAAGAGCTGTTGTTACTGCTTCCACTAAGACTTCAGCAAAAGCCTCTTTTGTAGAAGATTGTGTTTTGTTTTTTCTGTTGTGAATGTGTGAACGCTGTGTTTAAAGAAGGGCTGAATCACAAGGAAATCAAACTATTACTAGCTCAAGGTTTAAAAACGAAGGAGGAGGACGTTTTGTTTTGTTTTGGAGTGATTGCTTTGATCGGTTTAGTGTTGGTACTGTATATCTGGATATTCATGAGCTTCATTTTAATATGAGATTTCTTCTTCCTGTGTAGAAATGTAGTTGTTATAAGCTTCGGATCATATTTAGGTTCTTTCTTTTAATTTAGCATTAAGCTGAAATAATACCTCTAATCTCTGTACAGCTCTGGCAGTGCATCTCAATGCCTTACTGTATCTACCGCATTTAATTAGTCAAACACTACAGCTATTTTAAATTATAGTCGATGAACCAGTAAAAAAAAAAAAAAAAGGAAAGTAAAATAATAACAGGATGTATTTATATTTATATTTTTATATTTCTTAGCAGTATGCATGTCTATAAACAGAGCAAAACAAAATGTTGATGCTTACCATGATCATGGATATTATGTTATTATTTTGTAGATGATGTAGATTGTTATCATTTTGTAATTTTGACTATTAAAAGGAAATGGAGTAATCGTATCTCTGGCGTGACGTGTGTGTCTGAAATAATAATCCACATGGTTCTAAACGGCTGAGTGAGGAAGAGAATGAAGTGTTGCTCCTGAAGATGAATCTGTCTCTCAGCGCATCAATAATTCACGCGGCTGTGATCTGATCACATGTGGAAGCTGAATACAGGACTGCAGGCCTCAATATTTGTGTCCTGTAAATTCAGAGGCATTACGGTTCATCCCTGCAGCGTTTCAACACATGCAACCAAATAATAAATTACAGTGATTATGAGGCAGCATTGATATCCTCCAGATATTCTAAAGAAGGGTTTACCCTGTAAACCATAACCTTATGCTGTTAAATCAGCCTGGACCGCTGCTGTATTTTGGGTTCTAATCTTACATGGACTTATGTTGAATATTGAGCATTAAAAGCTATTTTTTAACTGTATGTGTACTGAATTGCAGTTGATCTTCTTGGTTACATCTGTTTGCATACTAAACTGTGATTGATCTTGTATTTTCTGCATATACAGTCAAACCTAAATTAATTCAGACACCTTCAACATTTCTCACATTATCACAGTTTATTCGCTATAGTTTAGAAAATGGTAATAAAATATGACAAGAAGTCAAGAGTGAAACTGTGTCAGAACAAATTCATCTTGATAATGTCAGATAACTTTGATAGAAAGGTATGGAACAAAACATGATCAGGTCAAAGTGTCAAATCACATTTTTGCTCCCAAATCAGTTTTACTGGTAGTCCAATGTATGAAGAATTTTTGGGTATAATGTGTCACAGTTTACTTTATTTTATCTATCCTCACTTACATAAATCAACTATAGTCTCCTGCACCCACTAGTAATATATATATATATATTATATTTATTTAAACATTTATAGCCACCTTTTTTGATTGCTTTTAATTTTTAGGTATCGATGTTAAATTTGCTGTAATTTATAAATTTTAATTTTTCTAAAAACTTTATTTTACAGTCCTGTTCCTCATGTACATTACAATAACTAGGTACTAACTCTAACCCATGTAGTTACCTTATATTACAGTACTTTCTCAGGTAAGTACACTGTAAGTACACATACTGGAAAATAAAGTGCAACCAGAAAATCATTTAAATTCATTTGGTATTTAAGTATAGAATTTATATTTTATTTTAAAAGACATAATGGCTGTTCACAATATTGTCATTACAACACAAAACATTTTATTTAAAGAACTTTATTGGACAGTGTTTGAGAATTTTAATTCAGAAGCAATCATTTCACAGCAAATTTTTCCCAATTGCTCACAAAAACTGTCATAATTTCTCTTTTAAATTTTAAATTCTTTTTATAAGAAATTAAAAAACATTAAAAATTAAAAATTTCTATTCTATTTTCATAACACCAGAGTTTTCCATAAAAGTTTATATTTGGACAAACTATTCAGCATTTGAGGATTTCAGTTCCAAAACAGTCATGTATTTCCTATGCATTCAGACGTAACTTGTGTTATTAAATTCAAAGCTTCCCAAGTTTTATTCCAGGGAGTCAGTATGTCATTAATATACCAGTGTTGGGCTCGTTACTCAGTAATATATTACTCATTACTAGTTACTCCTTTCAAAAGTAACATTATTACTTATTACTTTCTGGCAACAGTAATTAGTTACACTACTAGTTGCATTACTTTTCCTTCACGCCCCACAGTTGTTGTAATTGCGCATCTTCCCCATAAAATTCTTCTAAAATGTTACTAACAATATATTTCTGCCTCATCATTTGACCAAAATCCACACTGAATCACAGTCAGAAGTTATTACAAACACTCAGTCGTGATTAATAGTAACGTTTAAGTAAAAGTGTTGTATTATTCTCATTAATTGTCATGCATAGCTTGAAGCTAATTATAGCTTTAATTTCTCTGTTACCCATATGCAATTATATTCCATGATTTATTTTATCAAAAGAAATATCAGAAAATGTTTTGTTCTGTAAAAAGATTTTATACAGTTTATATCGGGATCAGAGAGATGTAATGCCAGAGTAAAGTAATGCCAAACTTACACATCAGTGTTCAGATCATCTTTTCTCCTGACAAAATCAATGCAATGGTGATATGTCCATCCGCTGAATGTAATTTTTTTTTCATATTCCATACGACTGATGCATTGATGATTCATGTGCCTGTCCAAGTCATGAAAATTATGAAAATAAATAAATAGGAATTATTGCATTGTTGGACTTCAAATCAGTAGAGGTTGAGGCATCGAAAGTAAGTAATGAGCTGTTTTATGGGTTATAAACTAATAATTTTTGGTAACACTTTATTTTAAGGTGTCCTTTTTTCACAGTTTACATACACTTACTATTATAATAACAATAAATTATGCCTAGTTACATGCAAGTAACCCTAAATCTAACCTAAGCATATAGTAAGTACATGTAGTTTATTAATATTACTCAGTACTTATATGTTTAATTACACTGTAACAAGGACACCTTAAAATAAAGTGTAACCCTAAAATCTTATTAATAATTAGTTACACTACTAGTTACAGTAAAAAGTAATATTATTACTGTAACTAGTTACTGCCCAACGCTGATATCTACATCATTACTCCAAACTTCAACGGAATGATCAGATATTTGCTCCAGGATATTTAATGACTGAACACAGAAGTTGTCTCACTTCTGTAAGAAACTGTTTTATCATGTGACTATATGTGACTCTGGACCACAAAACCAGTCATAAGGGTCCATTCTTTGAAATTGAGATTTATACATCAATAAATTATAATGATACAAATTATATTTATACAAATTAAATAAATTATACAATAATCTTTCCATTGATGTATGGTTTGTTAGGATAGGACAATATTTGGCTGAGATACAACTATTTGAAAATCTGGAATCTGAGGGTGCAAAAAAATCTAAATATTGAGAAAATCTCCTTTAAAGTTGTCCAAATGAAGTTCTTAGCAATGCATATTACTAATCAAAAATTAAATTTTGATATATTTACAGTAGGAGGTTTACTAAATATCTTCATGGAACATGAATATCCTCATGATTTTTGGTATAAAAGAAAAATGGATAATTTTGACCCATACAATGTATTGTTGGCTATTGCTACAAATATACCTGTGCTATTTATGACTGCTTTTGTGCTGCAGGGTCAGATATGAGCTACTGTAGCGTTTAATAAAACAACAACCCATCTGCTTCCATTAGTACGGTAACACTTCTGGATACATTAGACTCGAGGGATTTCTACTGACGTTTTTATTCATTTCCCCCAAAGAATTGGCTGAATCCTCTAACAAACAATTATCATCTCCCGCACGCGTTCTCCAGAGGGACAGCTCTCCGTTATTATCGATCCGCAGCGCGCGCTTCAGCACTGATCGATCATCATCATCATCATCATCATCATCAGCGGCTGAAGCAGCGACTAAAGGCAGGAGATCACGGGAGATTCCGGCGGAACGGAAAACAGCGGTCGCGTCTCTGCGCTCCGGAATTACTGATCCCCGAGAGCCCGCAAATAACGCCATGCCCGCGGAGAAACCACGCAGCGCCGCTTCTGCGGGGACGCGAGCGTCACGTATGTCTCTCCATCTTCATTCTGTCGCATGATGTGATCGTTAGTTCGGCCTGCACCGATGCAGCCGAGCGTTATTACCCGGTAATGTCATGCAATACTCGAGCTTTGTCTCGCATCCACCAGTAACGGAGCGTTTGGAGAGAGCTGATATACTAATGTTTATTGTGAAAGAATGGTCGAGCGTTTCGATTGTAGATTTTGTGGAAGTGCCGCTACTTTGCTTGCTGAAGCTGTTTGTGGTGAATGCATGATAGCGCATTGCGCATTTCTGAGCCGGATTCACTGCGCTTACAGCAGCTGGAGATCAGGCTCTAATCAATCAGTGCTGATCTCAAATCTTCATTACAGCTGCTTTAATGAAGAGGAGCATGTTTGCATGCAGAGGACGGATGAACAAATGCGTTAGTGATGATGATGGTGAGGGGATACAGGTTCCATCCTTTGTTTTGGACAACAATAGGGGTCTGTCCAAACACCTTTCATTTGAAACTTGTTTTCTGGGGTATTTATGACATTTTACACATGTATCCCTTTAAAAATGTGTTTGTGTTATTCTCTCTCTCTGTGTGTGTGTGTGTGTGTGTATATAAAATAATACTAAGTATTATTTTAATAATTATTTTTGGTATTTCAGAAATGTTTATATATTTATTCATATATTTGTAATAATATGCTTAACATATTATAAATATTGCATTATGCATTGTTTTACAAATTCTGTGTAATGATTACAATGAATATTTATATTAAAAAAACAGAACTTGCATTTTAATATTTTATTGATATTTTTACTTAATTACTTGATTTATGCTTAATATATTTATACATATGTAATACAATAATACACTATATATATATATATATATATATATATATATATATATATATATATATATATCCTTAAATAATAATGTTCTGCTTACTAACTTCATAAATAGTAACAGTAATTCTAGTATAGTAAAGTAGTAATATATTTACACACACAATACAATATTACACCACTAAGGCACTGTTTTCAATAAATAGTATAATAATTTTTTAATATTTATTTTATTAATGTATAATACTGATAATAATAGAACAATATAATATTAATTTAACTTAAAAAAATATTCTTCAGTTTTTTTAAATGTGTAGAAATATGTATAATAAAAATATTTTACAAATATTTTATCTGTTTACTAATTTCATAAATAGCTATATATTTAAAAATACACAACATATTTCCATATGTGTGTGTGTGTGTGTGTGTGTGTGTGTGTGTGTGTATATATACAGGTGCATCTCAATAAATTAGAATATCGTGGAAAAGTTCATTTATTTCAGTAATTCAACTCAAATTGTGAAACTCTTGTATTAAATAAATTCAATGCACACAGACTGAAGTAGTTTAAGTCTTTGGTTCTTTTAATTATGATGATTTTGGCTCACATTTAACAAAAACCCACCAATTCACTATCTCAACAAATTAGAATACTTCATAAGACCAATAAAAAAACATTTTTAGTGAATTGTTGGTCTTCTGGAAAGTATGTTCATTTACTGTATATGTACTCAATACTTGGTAGGGGCTCCTTTTGCTTTAATTACTGCCTCAATTCGGCGTGGCATGGAGGTGATCAGTTTGTGGCACTGCTGAGGTGGTATGGAAGCCCAGGTTTCTTTGACAGTGGCCTTCAGCTCATCTGCATTTTTTGGTCTCTTGTTTCTCATTTTCCTCTTGACAATACCCCATAGATTCTCTATGGGGTTCAGGTCTGGTGAGTTTGCTGGCCAGTCAAGCACACCAACACCATGGTCATTTAACCAACTTTTGGTGCTTTTGGCAGTGTGGGCAGGTGCCAAATCCTGCTGGAAAATGAAATCAGCATCTTTAAAAAGCTGGTCAGCAGAAGGAAGCATGAAGTGCTCCAAAATTTCTTGGTAAACGGGTGCAGTGACTTTGGTTTTCAAAAAACACAATGGACCAACACCAGCAGATGACATTGCACCCCAAATCATCACAGACTGTGGAAACTTAACACTGGACTTCAAGCAACTTGGGCTATGAGCTTCTCCACCCTTCCTTCAGACTCTAGGACCTTGGTTTCCAAATGAAATACAAAACTTGCTCTCATCTGAAAAGAGGACTTTGGACCACTGGGCAACAGTCCAGTTCTTCTTCTCCTTAGCCCAGGTAAGACGCCTCTGACGTTGTCTGTGGTTCAGGAGTGGCTTAACAAGAGGAATACGACAACTGTAGCCAAATTCCTTGACACGTCTGTGTGTGGTGGCTCTTGATGCCTTGACCCCAGCCTCAGTCCATTCCTTGTGACGTTCACCCAAATTCTTGAATCGATTTTGCTTGACAATCCTCATAAGGCTGCGGTTCTCTCAGTTGGTTGTGCATCTTTTTCCTTCCACTCAACTTTCTGTTAACATGCTTGGATACAGCACTCTGTGAACAGCCAGCTTCTTTGGCAATGAATGTTTGTGGCTTACCCTCCTTGTGAAGGGTGTCAATGATTGTCTTCTGGACAACTGTCAGATCAGCAGTCTTCCCCATGATTGTGTAGCCTAGTGAACCAAACTGAGAGACCATTTTGAAGGCTCAGGAAACCTTTGCAGGTGTTTTGAGTTGATTAGCTGATTGGCATGTCACCATATTCTAATTTGTTGAGATGAATTGGTGGGTTTTTGTTAAATGTGAGCCAAAATCATCACAATTAAAAGAACCAAAGACTTAAACTACTTCAGTCTGTGTGCATTGAATTTATTTAATACACGAGTATTTTCACAATTGGAGTTGAATTACTGAAATAAATGAACTTTTCCACAACATTCTAATTTTTTGATATGCACCTGTATATGTGCTCATAAGTTTACATACCCTTTGCAGAATGTGTAAAATGTTAATAATTGAAACAAAATAAGAGCGATCATGAAAATTGCATGTTATTTTTTATTTAGTACTGTCCTGAATAAGCTTTTTCACATAACAGATGTTTACATATAGTACACAAGACAAAATGATAACTGAATTTATAAAAATGACCCCATTCAAAAGTTTGCATACCCTTGAATCTTAATACTGTGTCGTTTCCTGGATGATCCACAACTGTCTTTCTGTTTTGTGTTTGTTGTTCATGAGTCTCTTGTTGGTCCTGAGCAGTTGAACTGCCTGCTGTTCTTCAGAAAAATCCTCCAGCTCCTGCACATTCTTTGGTTTTCCAACATCGTCTGCATATTTGAACCCTTTCCAAAAGTGACTGTACGATTTTGAGATCCATATTTTCACACTGAGGACACTTGAAGGATTCATACACAACTATTACAAAAGGTGAAAACGTACTGATGCTCCAGAAGGCCACACAATGCATTAAGAGACGGGGGGTGTAAACTTTTGAACAGGATGATGATGTGTTGTTCTTCTCATTTTGTTTAACAATCATATTTTTTAATTTAATACTGGACTTCAGAAGCTACAGAAATACTTACATGTTTCCCAGAAGACAAAATAAGTACAATTTACCCTGATCATCCAATTTAAAAAGTTTACACCCCCCGTCTCTTAATGCATTGTGTGGCCTTCTGGAGCATCAATACATGTTTTCACCTTTTGTAATAGTTGTGTATGAGTTCTTCAAGTGTCCTCAGTGTGAAAATATGGATCTCAAAATCATACAGTCACTTTTGGAAAGGGTTCAAATATGCAAAAGATGCTGGAAAACCAAAGAATGTGCAGGAGCTGGAGGATTTTTCTGAAGAACAGCAGGACCAACAAGAGACTCATGGACAACTATCACAAAATATAAAAACAGTTGTGGATCATCCAGGAAACGACACACAGTATTAAGATTCAAGGGTATGCAAACTTTTGAATGTGGTCATTTTTATAAATTCAGTTATCATTTTGTCTTGTGGAGTATATGTAAACATCTTTTTATTCTTTTCACTATGCCTCAAATTCATAAAATAGTTTGAAGAGTGCAAGTCCGCAGTCTCACATCCCAGTTATCACAGGTAATGTATTTTAGTATGTATGTAATGCATTTATTATGATGTAATACATCTATTAAGTGTGTAGTGTTAGGCTGCATTGTATTAATAAAGGCCGCGTGAGATTCAGGGCAAAAATGCAGGATATTATTGACTCTGGCTGTGACATGTGACTGGGTTTGCATGTGTTGGGCTTATGTTGCTTGTGACGGGCCACATGTGCTAGCATATGGGGCGTACATAATAACTTGGTTTATGCAACACAATTCAGAGCCGAGAGAATCCGTTTCCCTCGATGTTCTTCATAACTGCTCAGCTTGTCATTTGTGATCGGTTTGTCTGCAGAAGCTGGATCCGGACGGGACTGAGCGCAGTGTCATCAGACTTCACCGCAAGGAGTCATGTTGTCCATCTTAGCGGCGGGCTCGGTGTTTTTCCCAGGACTCTTCCTCTTGTCCAAGCAGTGTCTCAAATGCATCCCTGGCCTGCGCTGGAGCGAGGGCGATGCGGTCATCGTTTCGGCCAGGTGACACTCGCACAGGGTTACACTGGGTTAGTTTTGGCCAAAAGATATTAATGTTTCTCTGTTGTTATATTTTGAAGGTTGGTGTCATCCATCCAAGCGATTATGGCTTCTACAGCCGGTTACATCATTTCCACTTCCTGTCAGGACATCATCGAGGACCAGTAAGTGCAGCCGTCATCATGAAATCAATTCATATCAGATCTCAATCAGAGCAGATGTAGCTTTGGTGCTCCTTGTTCTTAAAGACATGATATGAACTCTTAATTGGTTGATGTATTTGTTTGTCAGTTAGTTTTGAATGCAGAAAGGCTGTGAGTTATGAGTTATGAGTTATGAGTGAGTATATGTGCAGTCAGATAAGAACCAGGCTTTAGTGTGCTCAACTTATGACTAACATCTTCTGTCTGCTGGGATTCAGTAATAATATAGCAAAAGGCCATTACAATAATCAGATTTATTTAGTATTTTATTTGATTACACCATCATTCAAAAGTTTGTGGCCAGTAATATTTTTTTAAAATAAATTAATACTTTAGCAAGGATGCAATACATTTTAATTAAATGCTGTTCATTTGAACTTTCTACTCATCTGTGAATCCTGAAAAATAAAATGTATCACAGTTTCCACAAACATATAAATGTTTCTTGAGCAGCGAATCAGAATATTGGAATGATTTCTGAAGGATCATGTGACACTGAAGACTGGAGTAATGATGCTGAAAATTCACCTGCGCATCACAGAAATAAATTACAGTTTACATTATATTCATATAGAAAACATCTGTTTTAAATTGTAATAATATTTCACAATTTCTTACTGTATTTTGTGATCAAGTAAATGCAGGCTTGGTGAGCAGAAAAGACTTAAAAATCTTACCAACCCCAAACTTTTGAATGGTAGTGTATATTTGATAATATTATTTAAAAAATCTAGAATGTGTCACAATGTTTTTTAATGTTTTTATGATGGTTTTATAGCACATACAGAGTACACTAAATCAGAGGCAAAGTTTACCAAAAAAAAAAAAAAAAACAACTAATTTTGGTGGGACTGACACAGTTACCATATAAAATTAAGTAAATAAATTTTGTTTTCCAAATAATATTTTAAGAATTTGTTTTGACTTTAGTGCAACAAGAGTTTAAAAGCCAGTTATTTCATTTAGCAAACAATATGTCTTTATAATATCACACTTACTAGTTTCAGTCTTTGTACAGCACATGAAAATATACATCTTTCTTTATATTTTTAAAAACAGGATCAATGTTTGGAAACACACTTTACTGACCCTTGTGAAAAACAAAACTCTTAAAAATATGTTTTTAAAAAATGCTCTTGCAGATAATATAATCAGTAACATAATCAAAAAGCACTCTTAATGCATTTAACATGCATTTAAACTATAATGCATTTCCATTTAATTGCAGATAACATGCACTTAAGTGTCAGATTCAGGTGTATTCTTTAAAAGCAGTGCACAGGGAGGTGGTCCTCTCACCAATCCCCCCGTCGCCCCAGCTCAAAGCGTTCTGTCACCGCTCCGCTAAAGATCCACTGATTCTAATCCACTCCCGCCGCTCCGCAGCATCACACACTGAGACCACAGTTCTCTCCGAAGGTCGCTGCATTTAACAGGTGGATGCATTAATCCACATTACAGTCAGTGGCTGATCTGCTGAATTAGTCATGTGGTAGTTTGTTTTTATATTTCTGTCGGTAATGATTTGCTCTCAGTCTTCTAAAAGTGCTAACAATTTGTAGCCTACAACTTCTTAGAATTAGAACATCTAATCAAATTATTGTACCCAATCAGATCTAATATAATTAACACAAAATTTGCTGTTGTTGGCACACTTTGTAGACAAAAACAAAAAACAATGCCTTCACAAAAAAGAAGACAGAGACCAAGAGAGAAAGAGTGAAGGGAGGCTGCTAAAGGCAGTTCAACATCGCAGCCAGCAGGTAAATCATCATATAGAATATTTAGCTGTTTGTCTCACTTTAATTCTTGTAATTAAGTATATTTCCCATTATAATCACTTGTCTTGATACTAGTAATCTATAATTTATAATATTTTATTAAAACTATATTAATAGTAGGCCTATAAATAGTTGAAAAATAATATAAATGTTCTAAATGAGTTGTTTATTAGTATATAATATAGATTTATGCTGTATAATAAATAAATTAAATGTCTAATACATATACTTCAATTGAAGATGAGGCAGAAGCAGGGTCAGAGAGTGAGGGAGAGCCAGAGCCCACTCTAACAAAACATCTACAATAAAGTCTGAAATTATTACAGTGTGCTGTCTTCTCTTTTAATTGTATATTTGTAACGACTGGATAATTTGTATTAACAAACACCCACCCCTTTAGCACCCCTTTTTTTGGTTTGGGCCACTGCCTCTCAAAATGTCTGTGCACAGCCCTGTTTAAAAGTATATTACTTCCATCATAAGTACTTTTTTTTAAAAAAAAAGATGTTAAAGTGCACTTCTTTTTCAGAAAGAAATGACTGACTCTCAGCCCATCTCTCTCTCTGTGTGTGTGTGTGTGTGTGTGTGTGTGTGTGTGTGTGTGTGTTTCTCTCAGGCATTGGCTGACCAGCTCCTACATTCTGTTCGCTGTGCCCTACTTTGTGTACGACATCTACGCCATGTTCCTGTGTCACTGGTACAAGCTGCAGGTCAAAGGTCACGAGGTGGACAACAGCTCCAGGTCCAGGGCTCTGGCGGTCAGCAGTTACCTGCGGCGGGAGTTCCTCATGATCCTGCATCACGTGGTGATGGTCAGCGTCTGCTTCCCCGTCTCTGTGGTGAGCCTCATCTCTGACGGAACAGAGCCTCATGTTTTCAGAGGACATATTCACATATTCATATTCTCTCTGACGTTCATGTCCAGTTCTGGAGGCAGGGGAAGGGCGATTACTTCCAGGGTGTCATGTTCCTGGCTGAACTCAGCACTCCGTCCGTCTGTCTGGGCAAAATCCTCATCCAGGTACATGCATTATTGATCAGATGATTTACTCTGATTCATCATCCTCTGCTTCAGCCTTAACAATGTGTGTAGAGCATTAAGCACAGCTTCAGTTGTGTAGCGCTTTAATGAATTATTCATAGTGAAGTGTGTTTACAGAAGTGCTGACTGACTGCACATATGCAGACCACACAGCGCACACAAACACACTTACAGGAGTAGTTCAATAAAAAAATAAATAAAATTATGATATCATGTACAAATCTTATTTTCTGCCACAGGATAAAAAATTTAAAAGTTTATTGTGACTTTTGTCTTGTAATTCTGCGTTTATATTTTGTAATTCTTAGAAGAAAACGCTTAATTGTGAGAGATAAAGTCACCACCATTATCTTTATTTATTTAATTATTTAATTATTTATTTATATTCCGTGTTGGAAACAAGCTTCCATAAGTTCCGTATATATATGCATTTGTGAAAAAGAAGTGTGCTTAATTGTATTGGATGTGCACTGGTCGTGAACTTCAAATCTTAAAAGAAAATTTTTAAAAAGAGACACTTTCATGACATTACATGACATCATTTTGTAACACACTTAAGTACACTTTTCAAAAGTGCACATTTGTAATGTCAAATTAAAAGTTTTACTTTAAAGTGCATTTAAAATCATTGTTTTAATCATTTTGTATTGTGCTTTAAAGAAGTACACTTATGTTGATGCGTTGACTAACATACTAAAGCACATGTAAAATACTTGATTTTTATTTTAACCGAAGTGTTATTTGATATTACATTTAAAGTTACTATATTTTAAATGTACTAAATTGCACCTTCATCAATACAAATGTGTTAATTACAAATATATTTAATGTATGTCATTTAATGTGACATACAGGTTTCAATAGAAATGACAATAAAGTATATTTTAGTTTACAATAAATGCTTCTCAATACATTTAGCAGTTTCTTTAACCAAATTCCAAAGGAAATTGATGTAATTAAGAAATTACATATAAAGATGTACTTAAAGGGGTCCTATTATGCTCTTTTACAAAGTCTTGATTTTGTTTTGGGGGTGTACTAGAACATGCTCTCATGCTTGGTGGTTCAAAAATCACATTATTTTTCACATAATTTACATTATTACAATACCTTCCTCCCCAGCCTGACACAAATGGCTCAATTAGTTCCGGGTTTGATGAAGGCCCGCCTTCCGAAAAACTAAATGTGTTGTGATTGGTTAGCTGTCCCAGTGCATTGTGATTGGCGAACAGCTTAGACGGTGTTTCAGTATTGCCCCGCCCCCTGCCAAAACAGCATGTTCATCAATATTGCCATATCAATTCAGACCCTGAGAATATTGAACAAGTGGATCACGCAGAACCTGTGCACGTACGGATATTCCAAGACATATTAAAGTGGTGACAATATTGTTGTTGTTTTTTTGGCTAAATCACGTTTTAGATAGGATGTCAACAACAGCTTAAAAATAACTGCATTTACTATGTACAGATAAGTGCAACGGTAATATGTATTATGTTTATTGTTCTTTAATTCTAATATTATAACATGAATTGCAGTGAAACTGTTATACAGTTGAATTTATTTATACCATAGTCCCACAGAGTTACTCTATTTGTGGCGACATATATATGCAGATTAATTCTCTGCCAGCGGGAGGCGCTGTTGGAGCGCGAGAGATCGAGATTTCCCCGGTAATGCTGCACACAAAGCAGAGCTCCGCTCACAAACACTGCTTTATCAGACATTACATGCAAGATGAAATGAAAATGACATCCAAAATTTTCTGAAGACAGTCGGTTTCCATCAGAAATACAGTGATATAAAAACACCAGTACCGGGTTTAGATTTTGAAACGTGCATTCGAATTTCCGGAGGTGGGATTTATTTGAATGATATTCTAAAGGGCCACTTTGTGATGTCACAAATACAGGAAAACAACTTTGTAGTCCAAACGAGCCGTTCGTTGTAGTTCTTGAAAAGGGATTTTTTAAAAATGAAATATCTCCCTTTGGAGTGGACTTTGAGATTTGTAACTTTGTAGATTGTTTTATGCCCAAACATACACACTACACACTGACTAAAATTCAAAAAGTGAAAAAGCATAATAGGACCCCTTTAAGTCCTTCTTAAGTGGGTCATAAAAGCACTAAGTTAAACTAATTGTAATTATTATACATTGAAACTATAATGCATTCTCATTTCATTGTAAATAACATGGAAAAGTGTCTAAAAAGATTACATTCAGTTCACATTATTTTAAAGTAATAAGTATTCTTTTTAAAAGTACTTCTTTTCACAAGTCTGACTTTATTTCTTACACAAAATTAGATATTTTGAAGAATTTATGTTTTTTTTTGTTTTTTTTTTCATTCAATGAAACCCAGTGGGTTCCAGTGTTATTTTGGGGCCAAACCACATTTTCTTGTTTTATATTCCTCAGGAAAACAAGTACTATGCTTTTAAAACATCTTTTAATAAAAGATCTGTTGGGGTGAACGTGTTGTGCTTGATTAAGTTCTGCGTGTCTTATTCCTCTCAGAGCCTCCCATCTGCAGCTGTCTCTCAATATAGCGGCTGAATTTAGAGATTTAACAGGTGATAGAATATCTTTCCAGTGTGTGGAAAAACACAGTTTAGATTGGAGATGATGTGTGTTTACTACAGCACACGTCTGATCAGTTACACACTACAGATCCAGCAGTACACTTCCTTAAAGGTGAAGTGCACTATCTATCTGTCATTAACGGCACCCAGCAGAAACATAACAAGAGTTTCCCAACAGGTTTCCAAAAACACTCCTAACTGTCTGTCTGTCAGTCAGTCAGTCAGTCAGTCAGTCAGTCAGTCAGTCAGTCAGTCTGTCTGTCTGTCTGTCTGTCTGTCTGTCAGTCTGTCTGTCTGTCAGTGAGTCTGTCTGTCTGTCAGTCAGTCAGTCTGTGAGTCTGTCAGTCAGTCAGTCAGTCTGTGAGTCTGTCTGTCTATCAGTCAGTCTGTGAGTCTGTCTGTCTGTCAGTCAGTCTGTGAGTCTGTCTGTCTGTCTGTCTGTCAGTCAGTCTGTCTGTCAATGAGTCTGTCTGTCTGTCAGTCAGTCAGTCTGTCTGTCTGTCTGTCTGTCTGTCAGTCTGTGAGTGAGTGTCAGTCAGTAAGTCAGTCAGTCAGTCAGTCTGTCTGTCTGTCAGTGAGTCTGTCTGTCTGTCAGTCAGTCTGTGAGTCTGTCAGTGAGTCTGTCAGTCAGTCAGTCAGTCTGTCTGTCTGTCAGTCAGTCTGTGAGTCTGTCTGTCTGTCAGTCAGTCAGTCTGTCTGTCAGTCTGTCTGTCTGTCTGTCAGTCTGTGAGTGAGTGTCTGTCTGTCTGTCAGTCAGTCAGTCTGTCTGTCTGTCAGTCTGTCTGTCTGTCTGTCAGTCTGTGAGTGAGTGTCTGTCTGTCTGTCAGTCAGTCAGTCAGTCTGTGAGTCTGTCAGTCAGTAAGTCAGTCAGTCAGTCTGTGAGTCTGTCTGTCTGTCTGTCTGTCTATGTCTTATTAATGAGTCTAATCTTAATCAATCTTATTATCTGTCTGTAATGATGCTGTAGATGACTCTGTCCACATCATTATGGTTTAATGGATTGTAAAATATGACTAAATAGCATTAAATGAAGTGTTCAAAAAGAAGTCAACTTTGAAATAGAAAATGAAGAATGAAATATGAATGTAGGAAATGACCCCTTTATTCTCTACACAGTGTGAGGCGGTGTGTTTCATAATTCTTTTTCTTCTTACTCGTATTCTCTTCTTTCATCAAGTTGTATGGTTTATTCTGTCTCTTTGTCTTTTCTCTCTGGTTCTGACTGTGAAGTACAAGCAGCAGCACACTCTTCTTCATAAAGTGAACGGCGCTGTGATGCTGATCACTTTCTTCCTCTGTCGAGTTCTTCTCTTCCCTTATCTCTACTACATGTACGGAAGGTACGTCTGTAGGTAGTTGTTCGCTCACCCTCATGAGTTTACAAACCCCTCTACTGGTACTTTTACTTCAACAAACTGTTTTTGAAAAAAAAAAAAAAATCATGTAGCTCATGATTTACACTGAAAAATAGCAGTATATGGGTTTGGATTGACATTGTGGGTGATTACATAATTACAGAACTAATATTTCTGTGAGAACTAGTACTTTATCTAACCTAACTTTATCTATCTATCTATCGTTCTATCTATCTATCTATCTATCTATCTATCTATCTATCTATCTATCTATCTATCTATCTATCTATCTATCTCTCTATCTATCGTTCTATCTATACATAGTTCTATCTATCTATACATAGTTCTATTCTATCTATCTATCGTTCTATCTATCTATACATAGTTCTATCTATCTATCTATCTATCTATCTATCTATCTATCTATCTATCTATCTATCGTTCTATCTATCTATACATAGTTCTATCTATCTATCTATCTATCTATCTATCTATCTATCTATCTATCTATCTATTGTTCTATCTATCTATACATAGTTCTATCTATCTATCGTTCTATCTATCACTACTGATCTGAAGTGAAAATGACATAAACACACTCTTCGATCATTACTCTGTTTTTCCTCTCTGTTTCTGTGCTCTTCTTCAGGTACGCCTCTATCCCCTTCTATCGGGTTCCTCTGGTGGTGTCCTGGCAGTGTAATGTGGGCGCGGCTCTGCTGATGGCCCCGCAGCTCTACTGGTTCTCCCTGATCTGCAGAGGGGCCCTGCGCCTGTTCTCCGGCGGCTCCTCGCGCTCCCGCAGACCCACAGCTCCGCCCAAATCTGATCAGCCGGCCAATGGGTACAGCACGCGGATGGAGGGGCGGGGCTCACCCACAATCTCACACTGAGGGGCGGGGCCATGATAATGAGACTCAGCAAAGGAGAAAGGGGATCGGACGAATGCAGTGATGAAGCGGCGGAGCAGAAGTGCACAGAGATTAAAGAGGCGCTGGAATAGACTAGACGCCCTGTAACACATTACAGCACAGCATTATGTTCAGTTACAGGGCTCCTGTACTGTATATAAGACATGATTTAGTAGATCAAGGGAAGCAAATACGCTGGAAGAATCACACAACAACTGAGGCAATAAGTGCATATTTTACATGAGAACATTTCTGAAGGAAGACAAGCACTTTTTGTTTGAGGCACTTTGAAGGAGTCTCAGAATGTCAAACGGGGCTGAGGTCTGTTCTTTGCATACATTACTGTAGTGTTGCAGATGCATCATTCATAGAAAAGTCCTCTATTATTATATTTAGCACTGGTCTATAAGGAGCAGCCGAGGAACGGTCAAGCTTTACAGTCTCTTAAAGGCCTCTGGTTCGCTTTAAAGGGACAGTTCACCCAAAATGAAAATGTAGCCAGTAGCCACCCTCGTGTCATTTAGATGCTGTTTTATTTTATTTGTGAAACACAAATTTGAGATGAGGCAGAATGTCTGTGCTGCTCTTTTCCACAATATGAAAGTAGATGGTGATTTTATTCTCTTCCAGAATGTTAAAAAAACTCCATAAAGGGACCATCTACCGTTTAAAAGTTTGAGGTTGTTTTTTTTTTGTTGTTGTTTTTTTTTCTAAGAAATAAATATTTTTTGTTCATCAGGGATGCATTAAATTGATCAAAAATGACAGTAAAGACATTTATAATGTTACGAAATGTTTTTATTTCAAATAAATGCTGTTCTTTTGAACTTTCTGTTCATCTGTGAATCCTAAAAAATAAAATGAATCGCGGTTTCTACAAAAATATTGTGCAGCACAACTGTTTTCAACATTGATAATAATCAGAAATGTTTCTTGAGCAGCAAATCAGCATATTAGAATGATTTCTGAAGATCATGTGACACTGAAGACTGGAGTAATGATGCTGAAAATACAGCTGCGCATCACAGAAATAAATGACATTTTAACAGATATTCACATAGAAAACAGCTATTTTACCTTAGAATAATATGTCACTATTTTTACTGTACTTTTGATCAAATAAATGCAGCCTTGGTAAGCAGAATAGACTTCTTTGAAAAAAATCTTAATGACCTCAAACTTTTAAATGGCAGTGTAAGTATATTAAAATTTAGGCCGGTATGATAAGCCAAACATTATAGCTGATAACTGATAAGTGGCCCATTTTAAATTTTATACTGTTTTGTCTAAATAATTAACAAATTAAACACTAAAGACTGAACTCAACCTTTTTAAGTGCTAAAAGTGAATTTAGGCATCACAAGATTATAATGTACAGTATGAAAAATGGATATCAATTTTGAGATTGGCTAAAATTACAAGAGTTACCACTCCTTACACAAGACCAATGTTATTTTAGTATCACTGAGATGCTATTATAATTTTTAATAATATTTGAATTTGTTTTTATTTTCATATTTTCCATTTTCAAAAAACCCCCCAAGTTGTATTTTATATTTCAAGTATCAAAAGTGGTTTTAGTTCTAGTTAACTATAATAACCCTGCACAAGACTGGAATATAGCACATAAATCACTATCCGTTTGGATGGAAAACAGAAGCTGGGACATTTTACCTAATGTCTGCTTTTCACAGAAGAAAACACAAATATGATATTGGAATAACAATAAATGATTGATTTTCATTTTTGGTGAACTGTTCCTCCAGCAGAGCTGATTGATGAAGGGCCTCTTCAAACCCATCAAATCTAATTAAACCCTGTCTATCAGAGGAACAGCTCAGGGTTTGGGAATGTGTTATTATTCTGTACATGCTCAGAAAACAAGTGAATGGGAAGTAGCTATCGTGAATGTTCTCTGATTCGACCGGTGATCCACTGTAAGGTGGCTTTAAACGCAGTTTTACCACAAACATTGTTTAACATTTGTAGTTAGCTTTACAATATCCCTAATATAACCTCCTTAAACGAGTCCTGAAACCCTGCGTATGTTTAAAGGGACATGATCAAATATATATGAAGCTGCCTTATCCCTGTGGAAACTCCTATTCTTCATCTTTCCTCGTTAGTTTCGGCCAGAGGTGAGTTTCCTCCGTTTAAACAAATGTGATACTTTACGTAGTCGATGTGAAATTTATTTGCACTTTATTCATTTCGTTGACACTGAAGCCGTTGTGTTTGTCTCACAGTTCCTAAGCATTATTTATTGTGTTTGTTGGAAGGTATTTATCACTTTTAAGTCTGTTTAGCCCGTCAGTCTCAGGTTTTTGTTCGTCAATGGGTTGCTCAAGCGATCTAATCTCTGTCTCGTCATAAATCAAGGATTCATTTGCAGATGAATTCGGCCCGCAATGTTTTATTTCTTAACAAGTGCTTGCAAGGTCAACCGCACCACGTATCAAACAGGAATGAATAATGGTGCAAAGGCTTGTTTTTGAAGCTTACTTAATCTTAAAATGACTGTATGCTGATCTGAAATTTATATAATGAAAAAACAGGTGCAAAATGTCCATTTATGACTTTGCATGTGTATATTCCACCCTTGTGAACCTCTATAATGTGCTCTGATATCGAGCTTCAGTCCAAACTATTTAATCCTAGTGAACTGCAATGACTGCTTTGATGCTTTTCTTGGGAAAGCATTTGTTTTAGTTGGTTCAACTTTTGTTGTCTTGTTTTTTTTCTGTATGTAAACCTGTTAACATGAGTACAAATGAAAGCACTGTTGTAATTCAATCTCATTGCAGAAATATATACTCTTGTCTCATATGCTGCATGTTATAACGTCTCTTCTCCAGGTCTGTTGTTAATCATCCAGCATTAGTCTCAGTGTCTGCCGCTGTGACCTCTGCGGAGACATCTGGAGTTAAAACGGAAAAAGACAGATCAGGATTTTGACATCAAATGTCCTCCTGTTAATTTGAGAGCCTGTCCCAGAGCGATTCAGGCTAACAGGCCACAGAATGATAATACAGCAGCTCACTGTCAACATTTCTCGTACAAAGAGATTTCTGTGTTTCAGCAGCGGATGTGATTGTGTCTAATTACTGGATAAGGATTGTTGAAACTCGTTCAAATTCAGAGCAATTTGCTAATGAATCATTCAGAACCAGTTTGCTTACAATTCAGATCACTGTGGCTCATGAACAGCTCGTTTCTGCCATAGAATAAAAATATTGAAAAAGTAATTGCAACTTTTTCTCACAATTGCAGAAAAAAAAAAATTAATTTGCATCTCACAGTTCTCACTTTGTGTTCTCAGTAAATAGGAGTTTACATCTCACAATTATGACTCTTTTCCCTCAAATCTTGCAATTCTTTTTTCTGGGAAATTGAAGTTTAATTTCACAAGTGAGTGAGTTTCACAAGTGAGTTTTTCAATCAGGAAATGGGAGTTTATATCTTGTAATTCTGCTAAAAATCTTTTCTTTTATTTTCCTCAGATTTTTTTTTCCGTAATGAAAGTGAAAGTGAAAGTCGTGACGTATTGTCAAGTATGGTGACCCATACTCGAAATTGGTGCTCTGCATTTAACCCATCCAAGTGCACACACACAGCAGTGAATAGTGAACACACGCACACACACACCGTGAACACACACCCGGAGCAGTGGGCAGCCATTGCTCCAGCGCCCGGGGAGCAATTGGGGGTTCGATGCCTTGCTCAAGGGCACCTCAGTCATGGTATCGAAGGCAGAGAGAGTGCTGTTCATTCACAATCCCCACCTTCAATTCCTGCCGGTGTGAGAATCGAACCGGCAACCTTCAGGTTACTAGCCCAACTCTCTAACCATTAGGCCACGACTTCCCCGATTACATCTCACAATTCCTTCATATCGTGGCTCATATCTGCTTGTCTGTACATAGTATGCTTTATTAATAATGTGTTTACTGAGTTTGGTCTTTTTAAAACAGAGTTTTAATGCATTAAGCCACATTAAGTATTTTTCACGTTAAGTGTTTTAGAATGTCCCTTTCTGAGAAAAAAACATTGGACTATGGTGGCTGGTGTTCCGTACAATAGAATGGCCAATAATAGCACTTTCATCCGGTTTCTCAGTGGATGCGTCACTGAGTGGGCAGAACCTGTTTGATGTTTCGGTGTGTTTCTATGCTGCCTCACAGTCACCCGATCGCCCTGCTGCATGGGCTCTAGAACCGGAACCGAACAATGTACATGATTCCCTGAACTAGTCTTATCCAAAGCCGTATCTACAGCCCTCACATACTTACTATCCTCAATTAAAGTTTGCATTTGTGTCTCTAATTGTAAACCCTTCTGTCAGCCTAGCTATCTCCCTGCATTTATCACATGTGAATCCCTGGCTGCTGACAGATAAAGCTACACTATACATGCGGCAATAACAGGAGAAGAAGCCATTACTCGCTGTGATTGTTGAATGATTGAGACTTACCACAGCTGTTTGATGAACTCGTTAAAAGCAGAGCGAGAGAGAGAGAAAATGCTAGGCATGAATGAGAACTAACAGGTTAACTGACAAACTAACAGGTTAACTGAATGCCAACACACTGCGCTAGCGGATTCGATTAAAAGCAAACAGTGTCAAATTAGTTTGATAGATATTATCAGAAATATGGTGATAAGTTATATTTTAACAGTTTAAAGAACAGAGAGTGATAGTAAGAGAGATTCCAACAGAAAAACAAAGCTACACAGAGCTACAAATCCAAACCTATCAGCAGCACAGCAGACAGGAACCAGAGTCAAAAGTGAGGTAAAAAGTTGCAATTACCTTTTCAATATTTTTATTCCATGGCAGAAACCACTATATATATATATATATATATATATATATATACAGTGGGTACGGAAAGTATTCAGACCCCCTTAAATTTTTCACTCTTTGTTATATTGCAGCCATTTGCTAAAATCATTTAAGTTAATTTTTTTTTCCTCATTAATGTACACACAGCACCCCATATTGACAGAAAAACACAGAATTGTTGACATTTTTGCAGATTTATTAAAAAAGAAAAACTGAAATATCACATGGTCCTAAGTATTCAGACCCTTTGCTGTGACACTCATATATTTAACTCAGGTGCTGTCCATTTCTTCTGATCATCCTTGAGATGGTTCTACACCTTCATTTGAGTCCAGCTGTGTTTGATTATACTGATTGGACTTGATTAGGAAAGCCACACACCTGTCTATATAAGACCTTACAGCTCACAGTGCATGTCAGAGCAAATGAGAATCATGAGGTCAAAGGAACTGCCTGAAGAGCTCAGAGACAGAATTGTGGCAAGGCACAGATCTGGTCAAGGTTACAAAAAAATTTCTGCTGCACTTAAGGTTCCTAAGAGCACAGTGGCCTCCATAATCCTTAAATGGAAGACGTTTGGGACGACCAGAACCCTTCCTAGAGCTGGCCGTCCGGCCAAACTGAGCTATCGGGGGAGAAGAGCCTTGGTGAGAGAGGTAAAGAAGAACCCAAAGATCACTGTGGCTGAGCTCCAGAGATGCAGTCGGGAGATGGGAGAAAGTTGTAGAAAGTCAACCATCACTGCAGCCGTCCACCAGTCGGGGCTTTATGGCAGAGTGGCCCGACGGAAACCTCTCCTCAGTACAAGACACATGAAAGCCCGCATGAAGGACTCCAAGATGGTGAGAAATAAGATTCTCTGGTCTGATGAGACCAAGATAGAACTTTTTGGCCTTAATTCTAAGCGGTATGTGTGGAGAAAACCAGGCACTGCTCATCACCTGTCCAATACAGTCCCAACAGTGAAGCATGGTGGTGGCAGCATCATGCTGTGGGGGTGTTTTTCAGCTGCAGGGACAGGACGACTGGTTGCAATCGAGGGAAAGATGAATGTGACCAAGTACAGGGATATCCTGGACGAAAACCTTCTCCAGAGTGCTCAGGACCTCAGACTGGGCCGAAGGTTTACCTTCCAACAAGACAATGACCCTAAGCACACAGCTAAAATAACGAAGGAGTGCCTTCACAACAACTCCGTGACTGTTCTTGAATGGCCCAGCCAGAGCCCTGACTTAAACCCAATTGAGCATCTCTGGAGAGACCTAAAAATGGCTGTCCACCAACGTTTACCATCCAACCTGACAGAACTGGAGAGGATCTGCAAGGAGGAATGGCAGAGGATCCCCAAATCCAGGTGTGAAAAACTTGTTGCATCTTTCCCAAAAAGACTCATGGCTGTATTAGATCAAAAGGGTGCTTCTACTAAATACTGAGCAAAGGGTCTGAATACTTAGGACCATGTGATATTTCAGTTTTTCTTTTTTAATAAATCTGCAAAAATGTCAACAATTCTGTGTTTTTCTGTCAATATGGGGTGCTGTGTGTACATTAATGAGGAAAAAAAAATGAACTTAAATGATTTTAGCAAATGGCTGCAATATAACATATAGAGTGAAAAATTTAAGGGGGTCTGAATACTTTCCATACCCACTGTGTGTGTGTGTGTGTGTGTGTGTGTGTGTATATACAGGTGCATCTCAATAAATTAGAATGTTTGTTGTGGAAAAGTTCATTTATTTCAGTAATTCAGCTCAAATTGTGAAACTTGTGTATTAAATAAATTCAATGCACACAGACTGAAGTAGTTTAAGTCTTTGGTTCTTTTAATTGTGATGATTTTGGCTCACATTTAACAAAAACCCACCAATTCAATATTGTGCTGGGTAGTAAGTGATTACATGTAATCTGGATTACATAATCAGATTCCAAAAGTTAAGTACTTGTAATTAGAGTATATGAAATTTTAAATCTCAATCAGATTAGTTACTTTTTTATATTTTATTGCATGATATATTATTCACACAATGGCAGTAAATTATTCATAATTATTGAATCTCTTTTTGCTCTTAAACTTTTTTTCTTTCTAAAAATCCTACTGTGTGTCATACCATACAGCTTTGACTATATTCATGAAGACAGGCAGAAAGAAAGGAATATTTCAAGGAATTCTTTCTCTTTGCTTTTTTATATCAACATGGTATGTTTAATGGTACATTTACCTAGATTACATTACTAACTACAGTTTTCATCATGTAATCTGTAATCAGTAGCAGACTACAATTTGTAAGTAATGTACCCAGCTATATATATATATATATATATATATATATATTTGCATAACTCTACTAAAATTTTGTTTATTAACCTCAAATATGAGGATTATGTGTTCCTTAAAGTTGCAGATTTTTCAGACTTTAACACATTTTCCTCAAAATGATGGGATCTATCTACTCAACATGTAGCTATGAGAGAGAGACACATAAATATTAAAGTGTAGTTAAAATCAGTCTCAGCCAATGGACTAAAACATAGTGTTTCAGTAGTGACATGAAAAATGCAGGACACAATTATTTATTTATTTATTTATTTTTTACATAATGTTTCATAATTTACAAAGAAAATATAAAAGAAATAATTTTTTGAACTTCACTTAAAAAAAATAAATCAAAGATACTTTTAAAAACAGCACTGGGAAAAAAAAATACAAAAATTAATTAAATATCATTTTCTAAATTGAAATTTAGGGGTTAGGATTCAGGACTGTCACCTCCCAATTGAAAGTACCCAATAAATGATGATTTTATAGATATTAAGCTTACTAATATTTAAAATATTATTGTGGGTTTCAATAGATAATAGAAGGATCTTCGTAAATATCTAATATTTGAATACTTAAATGCTTTCTGAATGTGTATTTTTCTGCAGTTCTGTAGAATGGGCTGAAGTGCATGATGAGAGCAGAGAGATGCGGAGATCTTCACTGACGCTCATCACCTGCAGAGAAACAGCACTCACACTGACCCGAGTCCAGCTCCGTCCGCTCACATCTCACCTGCAGCACAGAACCAGTCTTCAGCAGCACAGGTGTATCTGTAACAGACAACAATACACTCTATGGGTCACAATTATCCCTTTTTCTTTTATGACAAAAATCATTAGGATATTAAGATCATGTTCCATGAAGATATTTAGTAAACTTCCTACCGTAAATATATCAAAACTTAATTTTTGATTAGTAATATGCATTGCTAAGAACTTCATTTGGACAACATTAAAGGCGATTTTCTCAATATTTAGATTTTTTTCACCCTCAGATTCCAGATTTTCAAATATTGTCCTATCCTAACAAACCATACATCAATGGAAAGCTGATTTATTCAGATTTAATAACCCTTATGACTGGTTTCGTGGAGCAGGGTCACAAATATCAGACAGGGTTCGCAGAGCATCATTCAGAGACATTCAATATGATTATTAATATTGCACAGAAATGAGTGTTTTCCCACTACTGTTATAAACAGCTGCGCGGAATAATAAAACACATCACTGCGCTATTATTTGAGTAAATAACACTGCGTTAGTTATTACGCTCATTGAGCGCTGTTTATTTCGGCGCGCTGACGTCACTCGCGTCGTGTCCCGGATGTAGGAGCGGACCCGCCCACAGCGCCCCCGCGCGCTCGGATGACCAACAGCTGCGGCGTGCGCATGCGCACATCAGTAGCGTAATTTTTGTCACTGTACAACAATAATGATTTCTTTTTATTTGTAGCAATAGCCAAATATTTTGTTTTCAGCTTTTTTTATTATTTCCAGATACTGAACAATTAACATTCAAAGCATAACAAAATAGATCAGGATATTACAATCAGGATATTCACATTTTTGTATGAAGGAGAATTAGGGCCAAGCAATAATAAAAAAACTAACCATCTCGAGATTAAAGTCGTTAAATTACAAGAAACAAACTTGTTGAATTTTGAGAAAAAAAGTCGAAATAAAATGTTGAGAATAAATTCATTAAATTTCGAGAATAAATTCGTTAAATTACGAGAAAAAAGTAGTTAAATTACGAGAAAAAAAACTCATTAAATTTTAAGAAAAAAGTTGAAATAAAATGTTGAGAATAAACTCATTAAATTACGAGAAAAAAGTCGTTAAATTTCGAGAAAAAGTCAAAATAAAATTATGAGAATAAATTCATTAAATTACGAGAAAAAAGTACTTAAATTACGAGAAAAAACTCATTAAATTTTAAGAAAAAAGTTGAAATAAAATGTTGAGAATAAACTCATTAAATTATGAGAAAAAAGTCATTAAATTTCGAGAAAAAAGTTTAAATAAAATGTTGAGAATAAACTCATTAAATTACAAGAAAAAAGTCGTTAAATTTCGAGAGAAAAGTTTAAATAAAATGTTGAGAATAAACTCATTAAATTATGAGAAAAAAGTCATTAAATTTCGAGAAAAAAGTCTAAATAAAATGTTGAGAATAAACTCATTAAATTATGAGAAAAAAGTCATTAAATTTCGAGAAAAAAGTCTAAATAAAATGTTGAGAATAAACTCATTAAATTTCGAGAAAAAACTCGTTAAATTTCGAGAAAAAAGTTTAAATAAAATGTTGAGAATAAACTCATTAAATTATGAGAAAAAAGTCATTAAATTTCGAGAAAAAAGTCTAAATAAAATGTTGAGAATAAACTCATTAAATTTCGAGAAAAAACTCGTTAAATTTCGAGAAAAAAGTCTAAATAAAATGTTGAGAATAAACTCATTAAATTTCAGGAAAAAACTCGTTAAATTTCGAGAAAAGTCAAAATAAAATTATGAGAATAAATTCATTAAATTACGAGAAAAAAGTAGTTAAATTACGAGAAAAAAGTCTAAATAAAATGTTGAGAATAAACTCATTAAATTATGAATTGTCAGTCAGCGTCTGCGGTGGCGTAGATCGGAGGAGTAAAGCATGAGATGCGAGCGACTAGGGTTCGAATCCAGCTTTTGCTGAACTCTCTTTTCTTCCTTTTCTCATCACACATCACATCGGAAAAGTGGAAATCAACTGCTTCATGAGTGTTTCATAATAATGTATTAATTAGGTAGGTTTAGTGTTACTACAGTAAATACATTGTAAATTAATTAATTAATTTAATTAATTTGTGTACTGAAAGGTGTTCTAACTGTTTGTTGTTCTAACAATGTTTCTCCTGTTTTACACATCAGTGTTGTTGAGAATGGCAGCGCTGTTAGGGTGTTCTGGGCGGTTGCTAGGGTGTTCTGGGCGGTTGCTAGGGTGTTCTGGGCGGTTGCTAGGGTGTGGGAAGGTTCTGTCGACGTTATGAACAAACAATCTTCCAGTAATGTTAATAGAACGTTTGTTCAAAGTAATCCGGTGTTTAATATTTAATAAAAACAAAAACGTTATTGTTTATGTAACTTTTTCTGAAACATTTTAGATGAACATTCATATAAGATGGTTTAGAGAACATTTAAAAGTAACAGTGTTTGCAAAATAATAAAATACAATGTTTCTTTTAATGTTGCTTTAACGTTGACATAATCAAGAATTTTTTAAGCATCTAAAAAACAACGTTTTGAGTGTTCTTAACTTAATGGGAACGTTAGCAAAATATTCTTATAAAATAGATTTTCAATTAAATGATTTATGAAATACTGATATATGTAAAAGGAAATTTAAAAAGTTTATGAATATAATTTTAATATATGACACTTACAGTTGTTAGTTTTTAATATAAGCCATGTCAGGTACAGCTACTTAAATGACAAAAAAAAGGAACATTTTCATTTTGGGAAAAAAAAACAAAAACAACAAAAAAAAAATAAAATAAAAAACATCTACTTATATTATTCTTATTTGTAAGTCACTTTGAAAAAAAGAGTCGCGATTGCTCAAAAGACTTTTAATTTGGCGGGCGTTTCCCATGAGCGGAAGCGGAAGCGGAAGCGGAGTGAGGCGCACATCAACAGAAGTGTTAGTCCAGATCTGCGATGAGTTTTGAGTGGCCCTGGCAATATAACTTTCCTCCTTTCTTTACGTGAGTAAATCCATTTCATCATCACTGTCAGTGACCGCAGATCAAAAAACAAACGAGGTTAATGTTGTCTGAATAATCTGCTCTAGTGTTAAACATTCATTTGATTCGCGAATTAAGCTGCTGTTTGTGTTCTGCTTAATCAACTCATAACTGAATCAAATCAGCACATTTGACACTTTATGCACAGTGTTCATGAAATTATTCATAATTATGTGTTACACTGCGTAGAGTTACAATATGTCATGTAATATTTCAATGCTGTATGATATTAAACATGATGAGAAGCGATGTTTCTGTGATTTACAGCAAGAATAATTTATCATAAAGGAAAAATTACCTTAAATAAAGGTTAAAGTAAAAACTGACTGCTTGAAAACCTGGAAATATTAGGAATATTATTGAGAAAACCGCGATTTCCAGGCTTAGACAAGTTAATGTAAATTCTACAGTTTTGAAAACTATATTATATTATTATATATATATTATATTAACTATATTATATTACTATAATATATAAGTATTTTAAAAATTCTCATCCCTAAAGTATCTCTATAGCATGATTTTATAAATATGCATTAATTTGATCACATTATAGTGGTTACATTATTAAGTAGAAGATAATGTAGCTGTGGTTTAGTTTTGCACACTGGGTCAGAGCTGTGATTGAGATGAGCTGTTTCTGTTGTGTTTTATTCAGACTGCAGCCCAATGTGGACACGAGGCAGAAGCAGCTTGCGGCCTGGTGTTCGCTCGTCTTGTGTTTCTGCAGACACAGAAAGATCTACACTCTGGACGTTCTGGAGGCGCAGGAGAGCCCTGTGTTCAACAACAAGAAAATCCAGAGTATCCTTTCACGCTCTCTGCCTGATCCCCTTTGATGATAGCACACGCTGTGGTTTAATCATGTCGCTTTTCTGACATTGTTCACATGCATGTATTTCTCATAACTTGTGTTGCTCAGGAAAACTTTCAGTTGAAGCCATACAAGTAGTTTTTGAGGAACTGAGGAAGAAAGGTGGGCTGATGCATGCGTTGATGAGGAGAGAGCGTTTCCCGGTGTGGAAGATGGATGTTAAAATTATTTTGATCTTTGCTTTGGCACAGGGAACCTGGAATGGTTGGATAAAAATAAATCCCGATGTCTTATAATGTGGAGGAGACCAGAGGAGTGGGGCAAACTCATTTATCAATGGGTGAGAAGATACATTACATTTACATTTAGTCATTTTGCAGATGCTTTTATCCAAAGCGACTTACAAATGGAGAATACATAAAGCGATTCATCTTGAAGAGGCAATCAGACAGAGCAAGTGCTCGTAACAACAAGTCTCAGGCATTGTTCAAATAAGTACAAGCTAGAAAGGGAAGGAATAAATAAGGAGAAAGAGAAAGTTTTTTTTTTTTTTTTTTTTAAGTTTAGGATGAAGTCAAGTAGTGTTGAAAGAGATGAGTTTTCAGTTGTTGCTTGAAGATTGATAGGGATCCAGCATTCCGGATAGGGGTGGGAAGATCATTCCACCAGCCAGGAATGGTGAATGAGAATGTTCTGGAGAGTGATTTTGAGCCTCTCTGTGATGGTACCACGAGGCGTCGCTCACTAGCAGATCTCAGACTTCTGTAGGGGATGTAGATTCGTAATAGTGAGTGGAAGTAGGTGGGTGCTGAGCCTGTGGCTGTTCTATATGCAAGCATCAATGTCTTGAACTTGATGCGAGCTGCAACCGGTAGCCAGTGCAAGGAGATAAAGAGAGGTGTAACATGGGCTCTTTTGGGTTCATTGAAGACCAGACGTGCCGCTGCATTCTGAATCATTTGTAGAGGTTTGATTGTGCTTGATGGAAGTCCAGCCAGAAGAGCATTGCAGTAGTCCAGCCTAGAAATGACAAGGGCCTGGACAAGAAGTTGTGCAGCATGCTCTGTCAGAAAGGGCCTGATCTTTCTGATGTTGTATAATGCAAACCTGCAAGATCGAGCTGTCTTTGCAATGTGGTCTTTGAAGGTCAACTGGTCATCAAAGATTACACCAAGATTTCTGACCAAACGTGATGGGGTAATTGTAGAAGAACCTAGCTGGATGGTGAAATCATGCTGTAGAGATGGAGTGGTAGGGAAGACAAGAAGCTCAGTCTTTGCCAGGTTGAGCTGTAGGTGATGTTCTTTCATCCATGCCGAGATGTCCGCCAGGCAGCCTGAGATCCGTGCAGCTACCGTTGGATCATCTGGTTGAAAAGAGAGATAGAGCTGTGTGTCATCAGTATAGCAATGGTAGGAGAAGCCATGTGCCTGTATGATGGGACCCAGTGATGTAGTGTATGTGGAGAAGAGGAGGGGTCCAAGAACCGATCCCTGAGGAACCCCAGTGACCAGTTGATGTGCTTTGGATACCTCCCCTCCCCAGGCCACCCTGAAAGACCTACCAGTGAGATAGGATTCAAACCAGCGAAGTGGAATCCCAGTGATGCCCAGAGATGAGAGGGTGGACAGCAGGATCTGGTGATTGACAGTGTCAAAAGCAGCAGATAGATCCAGCAGAATGAGAACTGATGATTTGGAGTGTGCTTTTGCAATTCGCAGGGCTTCAGTGACTGAGAGTAGCGCAGTCTCAGTTGAATGGCCACTCCTGAAACCTGACTGTTTAGCATCCAGTTTGTTGTTCTGTGAAAGAAACAATGAGACCTGGTTGAAGACAACTCGTTCGAGTGTTTTCACTATGAATGGAAGGAGAGAGACAGGTCTGTAGTTTTCAATAAGAGAAGTGTTTAATGTAGGTTTCTTGAGCAGTGGGGTTACCCGAGCCTGCTTGAACGCAGTGGGGAAAATGCCTGTGAGGAGAGATGTGTTGATGATGTGTGTGAGTGCTGGTAAGAGTGTGGGAGAGAATGCTTGGAGAAGGTGTGAGGGGATTGGGTCTAGAGGACATGTAGGATGGCTGGAGAGGAGAAGTTTGGATATTTCTGCTTCAGTGAGGGGACAGAAGGAGAAGATGGGAGTTTTAGCAGTGGATGTGGTTGGTTGGAGGTCGTGTGTGTGTGGAGGTGAGAACTGACTACTGATTGTTCTAGTTTTGTCTGTGAAGAATGTGGCGAGCTCATCAGCTGTTATAGAAGGGGTGGGAGGTGTTGGAGGGGGACAGAGGAGAAAATTGAATGTTCTGAAGAGATCACGTGTGTCTGGAGCACTGTTGATCTTGTTGTGGAAATGTGAGGATTTGGCAGTGTGGACTTCAGCAGAGAAAGATGAGAGCAAAGACTGATACCTACTCAGGTCTGATGGGTCTTTTGATTTGCGCCATTTTCTCTCTGCCGCTCTGAGTTTGGTCCTCACAAAGAACATAACCAGGGGTTAGAAGAGGCAGCCCGTGCTGGCCTAGAGGAGAGAGGACAAATATCATCTAGACAAGAGGTTAAAGTAGAGCATAAAGTGTCAGTAGCTGCATTCACATCCAGAGATGAGAAATGGGTAGGTGAGGGAAGAGAGGAGGATACTACAGAGGAAAGATGTGAGGGAGAAAGGGAGCGTAGGTTTCGTCTAAAAGTAACCGGTAAGGGGGTTGATGGCACATGGGTATCAAAAAGTAATGTAAATGAAATGAAGAAATGGTCAGAGATATGTAGTGGTTGCACCAGAATGTTATCTGCAGTACAATTGTGTGTGTAAATTAAATCAAGTTGGTTGCCTGATTTGTGCGTGCTAGAAGTGGTAAGGCGTTTGAGATCAAATGAAGCTAGGAGTGAATGGAAGTCTGTAGCATAAGGCTTGTCTAGATGAATGTTGAAATCGCCAAAGACTAAGAGTGGAGTGCCTTCCTCCATGAAAGAGGACAGCAGACCGTCCAGCTCCTCTAGGAAGGTGGCTAGAATTTGGCCAGGGGGACGGTAAATTACCACAATCTGGAGTTTTATAGGAGCTGATACAGTAATTGCATGAGATGCAAATGAGTTGTAATTGCATAGGGGAGAGTGGGTGGAGTATGTCCAATTCTTTGAAATGAGCAGTCCAGTACCCCCACCCCGGCCAACTTAACGTGGGGTGTGAGAGAAAGAGAAATTGTTAGAGAGAGCAGCTGGGGTTGCTGAGTCTTCTGGATGAATCCAGGTCTCAGTCAAGCCCAAGATGCTGAGCGTGGATTGTAAAGAAAAAGCAGAAAAGAAGTCAGCTTTGTTGACCGCTGACTGACAGTTCCAGAGACCCACAGAGAAAGAAAGAGGTGCGGTAGAAGATGTAGAGATAGGGCGCAGGTTAGGAAGATTGCGTTGCCGTCTGCGTGTGATGTTAGAGCGTGGTTGAGAGAAAACCAGAATGGTTTGGAAACACATGACAGAGGTGGAAGGAAAGAGGACAGGAAAGGAGAGTGTGTGAGGGAAGATAGAAATAATACTTAAGTTGTGGTGTTCGGTGTTGTTGCTCGGTTAAAATCACGCAGGAAAAAGTCGTTGGTCTTTACAGTCATCGGTCTTCACACGAGGAGGCTGAACACGACGGCTGAACGCTTCCACGTCAGCACTCGGACATCAAATAAATACAGAGTCTAAGACACTAGAGTGAAAACAGCCCAGCCAATAGCCTAAAGGAGAGCAAATAGCTCAAATCGAAACTAACACTTAGCACAAGCAGCAATGCAAATGACACAGGCTCCTTCTTAGCCGAGGCGCAAATTATTATAATTACCAGTAAGTGCAATCAAAAATATAAACCTCAACGAAAATGCAGAATAGAAATAGGTAGGAAATGAAGTATTCCTTCCTAACAGCAAGTAAATAATTAAAACAACAGATCTACGAACAAGTATTACAACACTTTTCTGGTGACTAATCGCTTCTCCCCTGTAGCCTAAGATACTGTAGCCTATCAATGCTTATGCTTTATTTATACATATATTTTCATATGTGAATATCTGTTAAACTGTAATTTATTTCTGTGATCAAAGCTGAATTTTCAGCATCATTACTCCAGTCTTCAGTGTCACATGATCCTTCAGAAATCATTCTAATATGCTGATTTGCTGCTCAAGAAACATTTCTGATTATTAGCAATGTTGAAAACAGTTGTGCTGCACAATATTTTGGTGGAAACCACGATACATTTTAGGATTCACAGATGGATAGAAAGTTCAAAAGAACAGCATTTATTTGAAATAGAGATCTTCTGTAACATTATAAATGTCTTTACTGTGACTTTTTTCACTACTGTCACATGTACCAAGGAAAATCATAATTGAAAATAGACTAGTGCTAGTGAACAGTTAGGTCAAGGTGTTATTTTAAATGTACTGTCTTTTCTCATGTTGTTGCGTGCAGGTTTCCAAAAATGGCATGGTCAACTCAGTGTTTACACTTTATGAACTCTCTAATGGAGAAGACACAGAAAAGGAAGGTAAAACATATTTCATATTTCTATTGTACATTGCACTTTATCAGCAAAATGGTAATATGTATCTGCAGAACTCACCTGGCTGTGATTTACTGTGTACTGTGCACAGCTCTCAGATCACTGTGAAAGCAGTAGTTCAGTTTACTCAGCTTCAGGTCATTCAGAATGAGGAGGAGTCACTGTCTCAGCAATGGATGCTCAGCAGTGAATGGGTGCCGTCAGAATGAGAGTCCAAACAGCTGATAAAAACATCACAATAATCCACAAGTAATTCACACCACTCCAGTCCATCAGTTAACATCTGGAGAAGACAAAAGCTGAAACAAATCCATCATTAAGACATTTTTAACGAGTCCATAATCCATAATAACGCTTCCTCCGGTGAAAAAGTGTTCTGGTCTGAATCAGGAGAGAAATCTGCACAGATCAAGCAGCGTTTACAAGACAAAACAGCTCTAAACAAATATGTGGCTGGATTTTGATGAGAGACAACAGGAGATGCACTTTTTCACTGGAGGAAGAGTTATTATGGATTATGGACTCGTTAAAAACATCTTTATGCTGGATTTTGCACCCATTCACTGCAGAGCATCCATTGCTGAGACAGTGATGCAGTGACACATTTTTCCAAATCTGATGAAGAAACACACTCATCCTGATCTTGTATGATCTGAGGATGAGAATGTTACTCGTTGCAGAATCTGTGTTGAGCTCTGATGAAGTGCGTAACAGATCCGTATGTTTCAGAGTTCCATGGTCTGGAGGACTGGATGCTGCTGCGTTCGCTGCAGGCCCTGCAGGCTGATGGGAAAGCAGAAGTTATCGCTATGGATGATGGAAAAGGTGTCAAGTTCTTTTGAATCAGGCTTTGTGAAGTCAGACTTTGGGGAGAGTTGGGTTTCTGTCAGCTCAGCATCATCTCAGTCCACTTGGGATCTTTTTGGACTCTATATTACACTCTGCTACTAAATCAAGTCATTATCTGGCACACATGAGCCCAAACTAAATTAAAGGGTACTCCTTGTTGGAATGTTTAAATCAGTGGTTTTACACCTGATGTTTGAGCCGACTCATTTTGTTGCTAACCATTATGCGTACAAAGCGAAATGTCAGACCAAAACTAAGGAATATCAGTATATTAATGCGGACCCAGACTAAATCATTTTTTATGTACATTCATTTATTCCGCTCCTTTTATTGCTTTAATCCCGATGGACTCTCGTTCTACTTGAATATTAGTTCTGCATAGAACCACAAAGCCAAAAACGGTCTTCAGATCTCAGACATGGTTTTTGTGAATCCTGTGATGCTTCCTGGTTAAGATTACATAAATGTCTTGTTCCTGATGGCAGTGGAATTCATATTTGCTGAAATCTGGTAGCATTCACTCCTTTCCTCGGCTGTCACTGTATCTTCTCACCTTTTATACCGATGTAATACTGTACAAATAAATGAGGGAGATGTTTTCAGTTCTCTTCTGCAAACCCATTGGAAGTGCTTTGTGTTTGGTTTGACTGAAGAGCGCATGTCCTGTATGTTTGATTTTCATATGCAAATCTCATAAGCTTGGTGGAAACATTAAAAATGGCTTTATGCTTCTAATGGAAGAGTTGACATACTTTAAGGCAAACATTACATTTACGCATTTAGCAGACACTTTTATCTAAAGCGATTTACAGCACATTCAGGCTATACATTTTTTTTTATCAGTATGTGTGTTCTCTGGGAATTGAACCCACAACCTTTTGCGCTGCTAACGCACTGCTCTACCACTGAGCCACAGGAACATTATTATTATTGCTATACTGTTGCTGATGCTTTGAGTTTGATAACTTAGTCTCTCAGATGTTTACAGAAATGTGTAAATGTTTAAAAGTAAAAATCCATTTTGTACAGCATCAGTGTTATTTTAGCATAATTTTTGTTCATGTTTTGAATTGTTTTTTTATTATTATTTTAGTTTTAATTTTAAAGCTTATTTTTTTTTCACTGTATTTTTTTAAAAATGTCTATATGGTTTAAGTTTTAGTAATCTAAAAATCAAAAAAAAAAAAAAGTAACTAGCTGAGATGTTTGTTTTTTTTTTAAATTTCAGTTAATGTTTATTTTATTTTAAGTAACAAAATAGTTTTTTATGGGTTTAGTTTTAGTATATAATAGCCCTGTACAGTACACCGTACAAATAGTGTTTTTTGTTTTGTTTTTTTACATTTAAATTTATTTAAAAAAAATGTTGCATAAGTTAAATCATAAAAAATAGTTTTTAATGTAAAAAATCGTCATGCTAAAAATATTTTAAAATCCTGAGCTTCATATATATTGTAACTTGCATTTTGTATTTGCTAAATCCCACTGATGACCTTCTGGTTTTTATATGTGATGGTCAGTAAGAGCCATTTATTAATTTATTAATCATCCCTGAGGGCCAGCTCAGTGTTGACCACACAAGCAGAGCCGCTAGAGTACTTGTGCTTGTCTAAATGCCACTCAGTTTGATCTTTTATCTAATGCAATAACAATAATACATTTTAAATGTGTCTTAATACTTTCTGCAGCCACTGTATGTAATGGAAAGTACAGTACAGTTAAGGGAATCGCTCAGATGTTCAGGAGTAAATGGATCTCCTCCGCTATGAATGACGCTTTGTGCTGGTCAGTGGAAGATTCTGGAGCAGCTTGAGCTTGTGCTCTTCATATTCTGGACTCTTTCTGGTCTAGACGAGCTAAAATTAATAAACCCAATCCAGTGTGTTTAGGCCAGATGTTTACAGAAGGTTTTTGTTCTTGGTTGTGAGAGATGTGAAACAAAACTCAGTATAAGAGCTGTAGAAAGTAAATAGGATGCTTGTAGAGAATATTTTCACAGTTTTGCTATTGGTGAGCTTTTTTAGTTTGTTTTTGATAATGCATTAAATGTATTGGATGATGATTAGATTAGACTATATATGTAGTTCTGTGATATTTTGGTGTTTTACTTTGGCTCATTTAATGAATCGATGGTCATGAAACAAAACCTTCAGGTCATTTTGATGGAAATGTTATATTTTGGAGTTATGTCATTTAAACAAGAAATACTAAAGATTTGAGAGTGTTTTCTATTTTCAGATGTGGAATGTTTAGCAAAACATTCCAGATAGCCCTTTTAAAATATATTATTATTAATTATCTTATGGGAGCAGCATGGACCAGTTCTTTAATAATCTTTGAATCCAGCATGAGAAAGTCTAAAATAGTCCACCCAGACTTTGTGGGGATGCAGTTATGACTTTCAGCTCATATCTGAATGCCTTTTTTTTTTTTTTTTTGGGAATGATAATTAGATTTCCTGTGTATGAATAACTGTGAAAGTCAAGGACAACTTTCATAGTAATCAGTTCTCTAAACTTTTCCTTATTGATTTCTTGATTGTCATTGTCAATTGTTCTCAAGAAACATCAGCTGGGACTGGTCGGGGTAAGTTGTCACAAGCTTTACTATAGGCTATACATCATAAATAAGCATATAAATTATAATTAGAGTTGTTGTTGAACAAAATTTGATGTTGGCTTAAAAAAGCCTAATCTAAAAGTTTAAAATAACTAAAAATATAGTTAGATGGCTATAAGTCCAGTGTTGGGAAGGTTACTTTGGAATTGTAATAGGTTACAGATTATAAGTTACCCTATCTAAATTGTAATAAGTATTGTAACAATTTTAATTATTAAAGTAATGTAACTAATTACATTTGATCACTTTTGTACATTTTTAATGTATGTTTTCAACTGTTAATCATTTTAAAACATTTAAAGCAGGCTGGGTTAACCTTACAGTTAATCTTCAAAAATAAAGCATATACATAAACCCAAATAGGAAATAAAACAGTTATTAAATAAGCATGTGTCCTATTCTGTGTCTTAAACTCCTGAAATATTGGTGTCTCGTATTTTAAAGCAGTCGATGCAATTTGGGAAAGGAATCAATTAAATCTGTGTGTGTGTGAAAATATTCAGATGTAACCCCCCCTTTTGTAATCGTTAACATTTTAATAAGTAACTAATTTAATTACACATTTTTCTCAGTAACTGTAACAGATTACAGTTACATTCATTGGTAACACTTTATTTTAAGGTGTCCTTGTTACACGTTACATGTACTTACTATTATAATAACAATAAATTATGCATAATTACATGAAAGTAACCCTAAGCCAAACCCTAAGCATATAGTAAGTACATGTAGTTAATTAATATTACTCAGTACTTAAATGTATAATTACACTGTAACAGGGACACCTTAAAATAAAGTGTAACCCATTTATTTTGTAATTAAATTAGGTAATTTTGTTACATGTAACTAGTTACTTCCCAACACTGTATAAATCACAGAATAAATTGACCTTTCAGATGAATAGATTTTACTGTGACTCTGCTTTGTTATCGTTTTTTCAAATCATATTTTAGTGGGCTTTTTGAATAATTCAACATTTTGTAAAAACTAACAAATTTTAATGTTACAAATATTAATATATATATATATATATATATATATATATATATATATATATATATATATATATTAATAATATATATATAACACATAACTGGCTGATGCATCATCCTGCACATGCTAAACAGAATTTTGTTTTTAAATACAGGTGCATCTCAATAAATTAGAATGTCGTGGAAAAGTTCATTTATTTCAGTAATTCAACTCAAATTGTGAAACTCGTGTATTAAATAAATTCAATGCACACAGACTGAAGTAGTTTAAGTCTTTGGTTCTTTTAATTGTGATGATTTTGGCTCACATTTAACAAAAACCCACCAATTCACTATCTCAACAAATTAGAATACTTCATAAGACCAATAAAAAAAAAACATTTTTAGTGAATTGTTGGCCTTCTGGAAAGTATGTTCATTTACTGTATATGTACTCAATACTTGGTAGGGGCTCCTTTTGCTTTAATTACTGCCTCAATTCGGCGTGGCATGGAGGTGATCAGTTTGTGGCACTGCTGAGGTGGTATGGAAGCCCAGGTTTCTTTGACAGTGGCCTTCAGCTCATCTGCATTTTTTGGTCTCTTGTTTCTCATTTTCCTCTCGACAATACTCCATAGATTCTCTATGGGGTTCAGGTCTGGTGAGTTTGCTGGCCAGTCAAGCACACCAACACCATGGTCATTTAACCAACTTTTGGTGCTTTTGGCAGTGTGGGCAGGTGCCAAATCCTGCTGGAAAATGAAATCAGCATCTTTAAAAAGCTGGTCAGCAGAAGGAAGCATGAAGTGCTCCAAAATTTCTTGGTAAACGGGTGCAGTGACTTTGGTTTTCAAAAAACACAATGGACCAACACCAGCAGATGACATTGCACCCCAAATCATCACAGACTGTGGAAACTTAACACTGGACTTCAAGCAACTTGGGCTATGAGCTTCTCCACCCTTCCTCCAGACTCTAGGACCTTGGTTTCCAAATGAAATACAAAACTTGCTCTCATCTGAAAAGAGGACTTTGGACCACTGGGCAACAGTCCAGTTCTTCTTCTCCTTAGCCCAGGTAAGACGCCTCTGACGTTGTCTGTGGTTCAGGAGTGGCTTAACAAGAGGAATACGACAACTGTAGCCAAATTCCTTGACACGTCTGTGTGTGGTGGCTCTTGATGCCTTGACCCCAGCCTCAATCCACCCAAATTCTTGAATCGATTTTGCTTGACAGTCCTCATAAGATTGTGGTTCTCTCGGTTGGTTGTGCATCTTTTTCTTCCACACTTTTTCTTTCCACTCAACTTTCTGTTAACATGCTTGGATACAGCACTCTGTGAACAGCCAGCTTCTTTGGCAATGAATGTTTGTGGCTTACCCTCCTTGTGAAGGGTGTCAATGATTGTCTTCTGGACAACTGTCAGATCAGCAGTCTTCCCCATGATTGTGTAGCCTAGTGAACCAAACTGAGAGACCATTTTGAAGGCTCAGGAAACCTTTGCAGGTGTTTTGAGTTGATTAGCTGATTGGCATGTCACCATATTCTAATTTGTTGAGATAGTGAATTGGTGGGTTTTTGTTAAATGTGAGCCAAAATCATCACAATTAAAAGAACCAAAGACTTCAACTACTTCAGTCTGTGTGCATTGAATTTATTTAATACACAAGTTTCACAATTTGACTTGAATTACTGAAATAAATGAACTTTTCCACAACATTCTAATTTATTGAGATGCACCTGTATGTTACAATTTAAGGTTACACTTTATTTTAATGTGTCTTTGTTACAGTGTAATTATACATTTAAGTACTGAGTAATATTAATTAACTATGTGTACTTACTACATGATTAGGGTTTGGCTTAGGGTTACTTTCATGCAATTATACATAATTTGTTGTTATTATAATAGTAAGTACATGCAAAGTGTAACAAGGACACTTCAAAATAAAGTGTTACCCAATTTAAAAGCAAATGCACATTGTCCTTAAATAATCCATCTTCCCCATCTTATACAGTGTATTAATTACAATATTTATTTTAAAGGAAGATTCCGTGTACCACTATTGTAACAGTTTTTATTGTCAGCATTAAATTGTCACAAAAGTCTTTTTCCAGACCAGTGACGCTGGAAATGTCAGACACCCTTTTGTTGTTATTAAGTGAGTCGTTCAGACCAAATGTGAGCCTGCAGCACAAAAGCAGTCATAAGTAGCACAGGTATATTTGTAGCAATAGCTAACAATACATTGTATGGGTCAAAATCATCCATTTTTCTTTTAAGCCAAAAATCATTAGGATATTAAGTAAAGATCATGTTCCATGAAGATATTTTGTAAATTTCCTACCATAAATATATCAAAACTTAATTTTTGATTAGTAATATGCATTGCTAAGAACTTCATTTGGACAACTTTAAAGGTGATTTTCTCAATATTTAGATTTTTTTTTTGCACCCTCAGATTCCAGATTTTCAAATAGTTGTATCTCAGCCAAATATTGTCCTATCATAACAAACCATACATCAATGGAAAGATTATTCAGCTTTCAGATGATGTATAAATCTCAATTTCACAAAACTGACCCTTATGACTGGTTTTGTGCTCCAGGGTCGCATATGATCCACTTGCAAGTGATTCATCGAAAAGTTTCAACGCAAAAACCGAATCGCAAGCTGAAATGCAAGGTGTTCCGAGGCAGGAGTGAAACCCGACACCGCGGACTGACTCAGGTGAAGGGGGCGGAGTCAGGAGGAGTGGGCGGAGTCAGTGTCGCTTTGAAGAGCAGCAGTGCAAACGAGCCTCTCCAGAACGCGCTGAACGCAACGCGAGTCATGAGCTGCTTCCATTCTGGAGTCTGAATAAGGTAATTATGCCATAACGAGCTAGTTTAGTGAGGGTTTCTTTAATAGATAAAGAAATACAATGCACTTGAGACTGGTTACATCTCTTTAATGTTGTACTTAAGCTCATTATAACCTAATTTGCAATCACACTTTCTCCTAAAAAGGCGTTTGCGCATTTGAACACAGTGTTCTTGCGAGCTTCGCGTTTAATGCGTGTCTCTCTCTTCTGTCCAGTTTGTGATGCTTTGAGCTCCTCAGCATGTCTCAAGCCGGAGTGGAGCTCGCAGCGCGTGGTTTTCCAGGTTTACCTGTTGATTTAGAGGAGGACTGTCTCTCCAGAGTGACGATGCTGCGGAGGAACTCTTATGTTCTGCATAAACTCAGCGTGGAGATCGAGCCGCAGATCTACAGCGAGACGCGCTCCACAGCGCTGTCCTGGTCCACAGAGAACATATTACTGCCAGAGAGAAGAGCCGCTGAACGTGAAACTGACCCTCTGTCTCCAAGTGTCTCTTCGGCTCCTCTGGAGGACTGGTCAAGACCTGTCCAGACGCCTCTGGCCCCCAGCTCCGACTCGGACAATGAGGGCCCCAGGGCTGAGAGCGGGGCCCCGCAGAGCCCATTGGTCAGCAGACTGGAGCAGGAGGAGAAGGAGGACATCGAGACCAAAGCGGTGGCCACCTCACCGGACGGACGCTATCTGAAGTTCAACATCGAGATCGGGAGAGGGTCCTTCAAGACGGTCTACAAGGGTCTGGACACAGAGACCACAGTGGAGGTGGCCTGGTGTGAGCTGCAGGTAAGAGTTCTGTCCTAAATCACAGATCAGTGTTTATGTAGAAGAGTCCGGGTTTAGAGTCATGTATCAGTGCTGGTGAGGTGTAATTATGCATCATTTGTTGTTATTATAATAGTAAGTACATGCAAAGTGTAACAAGGACACTTCAAAATAAAGTGTTACCCAATTTAAAAGCAAATGCACATTGTCCTTAAATAATCCATCTTCCCCATCTTATAGTGTATTAATTACAATATTTATTTTAAAGGCAGATTCCATGTACCGCTATTGTAACAGTTTTTATTGTCAGCATTAAATTGTCACAAAAGTTTAACGAGTGTTCAATTAACTGAATCTTTTTCCAGACCAGTGACGCTGGAAATGTCAGATACCCTTTGGTTGTTATTAACTGAATCGTTCAGACCATTTGTGAGCCTGGATAATGTGACATGGGTTTAATAATGCTCATATCTGACCCTGGAGCACAAAAGCAGTCATAAGTAGCACAGGTATATTTGTAGCAATAGCCAACAATACATTGTATGGGTCAAAATTATCCATTTTTCTTTTATGCCAAAAATCATTAGGATATTAAGTAAAGATCATGGGCTGAGAGCAGTGTTTTATGTAGAAGAGTCCGGGTTTAGAGTTGGTCATGTATCAGTGTTGACGAGGTGAATACTCTTATAATGAATTGTTAAACCTCTATGAACTATAATATACTTTTTTATACTTTTTTAGCTATCAGACTGCTCTTCTGTGTTTGAAGTTTCAGCTTGTTTGATTTCTGAAAATCTTTCATTTAAAAATCAGGAATAAGATAAATAATGCATGAATCAACCCAACCTGCTCCAAGATAAAATGCAACATTATAACATTTGATTTGAAAAATCAATAATTGAAATTTGGGTTAACACTTTATTTTAAGGTGTCCTTGTTATGCATGTACTTACTGTTATAATAACAATACATTATGCATAATTACATACAAGTAACCTTAATCCTAACCTAAGCATATAGTAAGTACATGTAGTTAATTAATGTTACCCAGCACTTAAATGTATAATTACACTGTAACAAGGACACCTTAAAATAAAGTGTAACCAAATTTGGATGCAATACATTATTTATGACTGAATTAACTGCTAATAAAGCATTGCAAATGCCAGAATCAAATCATCAACAGTACAGTATCAGTTATTTAATAAATGTATAATAGTGCTTCGTTATAAGTTTTAAAACATAGTACAAGATCTTTATGTACTTTACTTGGTAACACTGTACAGGAAGTTTTCATTTGTTAACATTAGTTAATATAAACTAAGAAGGAAAAATAGTTCTAAAGTGTTTATTAAATTTGGTATATTTTAATTAATACATTATTAAAATCAAAAGTTGTATCTGTTAATATTTAATGCGCCTGAGCTTACATGAACTAACAATGAACAGTTGTAATTTTATTATCTCCTGTTCATAAAGATTAATGGCAATACTTTATCTTATGGTGTCCTTGTTACACCCCTTTACTTGTTCTTACTATTATAATAACAATAAATTATGCATAATTACATGCAAGTAACCCGAAGCCAAGCCCTAATCCTAACCCTAAGCATATAGTAAGTACATGTAGTTAATTGTTACTCAGTACTTAAATGTATAATTACACTGTAACAAGGACACCTTAAAATAAAGTGTAATCAGATTAATAAATGCTGTAACAAATCTTTTGCTCATTGTTTGTTAGTTAGTTAGTTAATGCATTAACTTGTGTTAACTAATGTGACCTTATCATTATTTATCATGTTCTCTTATGCAGTGAGTTCTGTTCTGATTGGTGGGTAGTTCGTAACTGGGAGTTTTTAAAAAAGTAAGTTGAAATCATGTTGAATTTTGGCTTGTATAGAAGTAGATGCAATCACTCACAGTAGGTCCGTCTGGAAAGGTTTTTTTTTGTTTGAAATGAGGTTTCTTCATCTGTTCTCTCTGTATAATCAGTGATGTGAGATCAGGTGTGTCCCACGCTCTAATCTCTCTAATCTTCGCTCTGCTTCTGTAACACAAATAGCTCAAAGTGTTATGATGTTGTACCTGTGGGGAGATTTGTGAAATGCCTGCTTTCTCCTGTGTTTGACCTTGATCAGTCAGTTGTGTGTGGAGCCGCAGCGGTCAGGCGGTCACTCTTCCACACTTAACTGTGTTGATATGTGCGTCTCACACGTCTGTGCTCATGAAGTCAGGCGGACAGCAGCGGTTTTCTCTCGCAGCCTCACCATCAGGAGCGGTCCAGCAGAGGATCATATCGTCTGCTCTTTCATTGCTCAGGAGGTCTCTGTTGAGATTTATTTCACTATCAACTTTGTTTCAGAATGTCAGTAATGAGAAGAATTCATATTGAAATTATATTGACTTTTGATTGAAAACCTTGGTATATTTTGGCAAATCTGAGCTGAGTTTGAGATTGTTTAGATCTCTGAATCTGAAAAACAGGACACTTTAGAAAAAGTATTAATTTGCTTTCTTTTTAAACTTAAAATTGCTGTCTGGAAAGTGTTGTAATATCAATTATTATTATTATTAGTGCTGTCAAGCAATTAATCACATCCAAAATAAAAGTGTGTGTCTCTGTGTGTGTGTGTGTGTGTGTGTGTATATATATATATATAAGAAAAATATGTTATGTTTATATATTAAATATATGTATATTTAATAAAAATTAATATAAATTATAGGAATATAAATATATACATTTAAATACATGCAAATATTTTATTTGTATGTATTTATGTATGCATTTATGTATATATATATATATATATATATATATATATATATGTATATATATATACACACACATAGTACACACACATATATTATGTAAACAAAAACTTTTATTTTAGATGTGATTAATCGTGATTAATCATTTGACAGCACTAATTATTATTAATGATCTTTCTTACCTATGGGCCAGTTTGGATAACAGTTTTCAATGTGGTCCACTGGAAATTTTTTATTTTTTTTCCGAAGTTGTAAATAAAACAAAGATTATTCAAGTACATTTTACAAGAAAATACTTTCTACTTCAAAATTTCATGTTTAATTCAATATGTTACTATTTCTTTAAATGAATTTTCACTCAGAAATTGCTAGTAAATTTCACACACACACAAAAAAATGCTAAAGTAAATCGTACACCGAATGTGTTTTCATTGAATTTTTATGAAGATGAAGATTATGAAGATAATATTTATTTATTTATTTTTTAAGGAAGACTTTTATTGAATAGTTATGTTTCTATTTTTAATCAAGTGCAGTTGCATGTAAGTGACATTATGATGTCTTTATGTACTTTTTGAAACTTGAAAGTTTTGTTTTCATCCATTTCAGCAGATGGACAAAAATAACGAGAGAATATTGAAAATATCTTAATTTGAAAGACTTGGGTTTGAAACAGCATGAGGAGTTGTTATTTTTGAGTGAACTGTCCCTTTAACAGTTTGCATCCATTTAATACTATGATGGCCTTTGATAGGACTGATATGAGTGGAGCAGGCCTGAGTTAGCAAACTTTGGGAGTTTCTCAGAAGTGTAAACACAGGATGAAATGCGCGCGTGAGTGGATTCTTTCCACCTGTCGCTCTCTAGCATCATGTTGTGCTGTGCTGATGAGGGTTTCTCAGGGGAAAGCGATGTGACAGGTGTGAAGCAGGACATGTTGATATGCAGGTGTCCCGATTCAAAACACTGCTAATGCTGCAGTGCCTGAAGGTCATAGTCATCTGAGGGAACAAGCCTTCATTGCTGTAATATCAGCTTGAACTAATGGGATAAAAGCCAGCTTTGGGCTAGAGACTGAAGCACAGAACTGATCTTTAAAGGATTAGTTCAGTCAAAACTGAAAATTCTGTTATTATTAATCAACCTCTTTATTGAATGGCATTCCAAACCTGACTATCAAGTGATTATTCAAGTATATAAATCAAGTGATTATTTGCTGATAATCTTTCAAATGTAATATGATGTCAATGTCTTAAAAAAAAAAGAAGCAAAAATACAGCATATGAGTTTGGAATGACATGAGAGTGAGTAAATAATGGCAATTTTTTTATTTTTAGATGAACTATTTTTTTAATTACTATAATAGAAACAGTGTTATAGGAAAGATTATAGTTTTTGCTAATATTTTGAATTAGACTATTTTGTTTTTATTTTAATTTTATGTATTTTTGTCATTTTTTAAAGATTTTTTTATCTCTTTTTTAGTTGTTATTTAAGTTTTAGTTGATTTAGTTTTAGTTATTTTAGTACATAAACTAAAGAAAATGGCAAATGTTTGTATTTTGTTAATTTTCAAGTTGAATATATATATATATATATATATATATATATATATATAATTTATTATTTATTTAAATATTACAGTTAATATTATTTTCAGATTTCAGGTAATGAAAATATGATTTTAGTTTTAGTTATGGTTTTAGTTACTAATAACCCTGAACAGCAACTAAAGGCATCAAAGTGAGCTTTAGGCTGGAAATGTTTGAAATGTATATTCACAGTTATTTATGAGCAGCTGTTGCTTTTGCAGATTTTCTTTTTAAATAATTTAATAGATATTCCTGTTGTGTGTTCACTACTCACTGCTGTGTGTGTGTGCACTTGTTTGGGTGAAATGCAGAGCTCAAATTTTGAGTATGGGACACCACACGTCACTGTCACTTAATAATGCATTGACTCTTTGCTGCTGCTTGTTAAAGCAGGTTAAGCTGAATCAATCCTGGTGTGACTCGAGTGCCTCTGCAGGCCTTAATCAGCTCTGATGGGATTCAGGGCTGTCGCTTGTGTCTGCTTGCTCAGGATGACATCATCTGCTGCTCTGTCCTTCACTAATCTGGCCTCGTGCAAACCTGCGGTCAGTGTCCACCATTCCCAAACACAGCAGACCGAGAACTTCATCCTTCACTGAAGAGAATATAGAAACACATTTCACTCAGAAATTGCTAGTAAATTTTAAAAAACAGTTACAGAGAAATGGCAAGTAACACATTGAATTAAACATGACATTTTAAAGTAAAAAAACACCTGATCTCATGATGAAAACATACCTGTGGGAACTTTTTCGCAAGATGCGAAGTACGTACCAATAAGTACATATCACTGCAGTTTCCAACAGAAATGAACACTAGAGGCGGTAAAACAGCGAGCACTTGTAATCATTTTTGTACACAGTTATGATTACAGCTCCATATGTTTCGCCTTCCGAACGTAACAAGCTTGATCGGGAACTCAGCGGCACGGAATTGGACTTAGGACGCGGAATCCTTGCGTACGAATCCCATCAAAAATATGACTCACGATGAAAGAGCTGAAAGATGAGAGATCACAAAACAAGCTAAAACAGCATGCTTGCGATTATGTTTTTACGTCACACATTCGCTTTTGTTCATACTATTGGGTAGGTTTAGGTGTAGCACAGATGGTACATTATTTTAAAACGTCACAGAGCATTAGACTTATAGCACCACTCACGTACAAAACCAGCGTCACATAAAACATACCATGTGTGCGTTCATCTGGGGGAAAAACAAACACTCTTTTAGCACCAGCCAGTGGACATTTCACATCAAATATGACACGAAACGTACATGGCGGAACATATTCTGCGTCTTGTGAAAAAGTTCCCAAATGTATGTTTTCGTCATGTGACCAGGTTGCAAAAAAGTGAAAATGTACTCTGATAATTGTTTTAATTACAACTTCGAAAAAACACAGAAAACTAGAAAATGTGAGTATTGTTTACCTGCCCTTGTGAAGAAGTGTGCTTAATGTATTGAATGTGCACTTGTAGTGTACTTCAAATAAATAACTCTCCTTGTAGATTAAAGTGTGCTTAATAATCTTAATTACTTAATAATCATTCCCCCAGTTTCACAGACAAAGCTTAAGACTAGTCCTAGACTAAAATGTAAGTCTGAGCTGAAAGAAACTGAAACTTGCACTGACTGATCTTAAAATATATCAGTGCCTTTGTTTTGTCTCAAGATGCACACCAGTAATGTTTTTTACTAAGCACATTTATAAAAATTACTTAAATGTCCTAATTGAACTATGACCTAATCCTGGCTTAGTCTAAGCCTTGTCTGTGAAACCGAGCCATTATGCTTTAATAAATATGTCACTGCACTTATTTTGATGTGTTGACTAAAATACTAAAGCACATGTAAATTAGGCCTACTATAATTAGTTTAAAATAATAGTTCATAATTAAATAGTTGATAATTAACTATAAAAAATTTAACTGTGTTGTGTTATTCAATGTTATGTGTAATACTAATGTTAATATGAAATTTAAAGTTCCGAACTGTCGCAATACATACAACAACCAATGTAATAAAATGTTGGCAGATTTATGCGCATCTGTTTCAGGTAAAACTGAGCGCTCTTTTATGTAATTTCCGAACTGCTATAATTCGTACGACAACCAACATAATAAAATGTTGCCAGATTCACATTCATCAGTTTTTGGATAAAACCGAACGTGTTTTTAGCACAGCTCAACAGATATTTCATTTCGGAACTTCCTCGATATGCAGAACGTCCTAGTAATAAAACACTGCCAGATTCACATGCAAACCGGACACAGTTTTAGCGCCACTTCACTTTTGCGAAATGTGCAAGAATGCATGTTTAAAGAGCTCATAAAACCAGAGCCTCAGATGCTTCATCTAACGCTCTACAGCTTAACATGCAATTAATGCTTTTTGCATTGCTAATTGCAAATCATGGTTTAGTGACCTTTTGTGATGCTTTATCAGGGTTAAAGAAATTTGATGTCATTGGACTCCTTTCATGATCAATAATTTCCCAGCATGCATGCAGTCATGCTCATAGCACAACATTGTGGCCTTTGGCTGTTGACTGCTTTAATTTAAATTCTCTGATATGCTTTAATCAGTTTTATGTCTAGAGTATGATTGTGTTGGTAAATCTGCTGCAGTCTGTGTATTACAAGCAAACTGTTGCATCTTCTCTAGCAGGATAATCTGATGCTAGTTATTAATGTGAAGTAGAAATGCAGTGAAACAAAAAGCAAGTGATGACAGAACCTGTGAGCTGAATGTTAACTGATTTTGAACCACTTATAGGATGATTCTTGTGGAAAAAAATTGAATACATTATTTCACTAGTTAATTACTCATACATTATGGAAATATGTGTTGGACTGTGTTTAATTTATGCTTATCAACATGATAAAATAAATAGTTAATATATATGAAGTAAAAAGTAAATATATATACTGTTGTTCAAAAGTTGGGATCAGTAAGATTTTAAATGTTTTTAGAGAAGTCTCTTCTGGTCATAAAGGCTGCATTTATTTGATCAAAAATGCAGTAAAAAACAGGGAAATATTATTGCAATTTAAAATAGCTGATTTCTATGTGAATATATTGTAAAATGTAATTGATTGCTGTGATCAAAGCTGAATTTTCAGCATCATTACTCTAGTCTTCAGTGTCACATGATCCTTCAGAAATCATTCTAATATGCTGATTTATTATCAATGTTGAAAACAGTTGAGCTGCTTAATATTTTTTTGGAAACAGTGATACTTTTTTGAGGATTCTTTAATGAATAAAAAATTAAAATGAACAGCATTTATTCAAAATACAAATTCTTTAGGAAGTCTTTACTGTCACTTTTTATCAGTTTAACACATACTTGCTGAATAAAAGTATTAATTTCTTTTAAAAAAAGAAAAAAAAAGGTGCTGACCTCTACCTTTTGAATGATAGTATGTATTATTATATTTCTATTTAATTAATAGTTGTTTATTTACATTGTATATTATTAATATATATTATTTAAACATTTATTAATCATATATAATATTATTAATTTATTATATTTTGTTAATATTTTATTATTTTTTATTTATGTTATATATTAATTATATTTTGTATTATTATTATTTAAATATTATTTATTAACAGTATATTTTTATTTATTTATTTATTTACAAACAGTCAGATATGTTTTAAGATATATACTCTATAACCAAGGTAACAAGATGACTGGAGGGTTTGATGATTCTTTTGGTCAAAATGTATTTCTGTCAGTCCTTCTTCCCAGCCCTAGTTTTCTCCTTCCATGTCCATATTTGGTTTTTCCTGTCATTATAGTTCGTTATCGTTCATTTAGTTCCAGCTGTGTTTAATTAATTATCTAGTTTACTCCCTGTACTTAAGCCCTGTGTTTCCCTGTCTCCAGTGTCTGGTCTTATATGTCATTTAATGTGCTCCGTGTCTCCTACGCTCCCTGTGTTCCTAGTTATTGGATTAATAAAGACTGTTTTGTTGAAGAACTCTTCGTCTCCTTGTTCCAAGCGAAAGCGTAACAATTTCAGGGTACGTTATTATTTTTTCTTTCTTGTAGTTACGAAACAGCCCTTAACGTGTTCATCTTGACATCCATGTGAGCTCGTGTCAAGCACTATGTAATCTTTTTTTGGTAACTGATAAGTGGCTGCTGTTTATCAGACTTTCTCTCCTTGACTTTTATGTCAGCAGTGCAAGAAACGGCTCTTTCAGAACGGCTGCCAGCATCTTATCAGCATTTGCCTGCTGCACAAATATATTCCTTTTGGGTGCAGAAAGAGGTGGAAATGAGTTTAAAGCCTGTGCCCGTCACGTACAGCTCAAGCGTTCATGAATGTAGAGACAGTACGTTCTGTGCCGGCTCACAGTGAGATTACAGCTGTCTCTGTGAAACAGACACTAATAGTGCAGAGCGTTTCTTTACTGATGATGCAGTGCAGTTATGCAGAAATACACACCGCATGTAACACGTTTCTTACTGATGCTAAATGCACTGAAGCATTAGTAAAAAATATAGTTTGTGCGACAATGTAAATTCTGTCATAATGTACTTACTAGCGTTCATGTTGCTTTAAAAGTTTGTATATGCACAGTGGTACTGAGAGATGAGACGGCAGGATTTCACTGAATAATGCTTTCAGTTCCATCAGCTTTATGAAGGCGTGTAGATGATGACAGATGATTGACATTTTCAGCTAAACTATCTCTTTTAACCCTATTAACCATCTCATCCCTTGTGAAAAAAGTGCACTTTAGCATACTTTTAAAAAGAGTACTTATGGAAATAACATACTTTAAAAGGATACACTTGTGTGGAGTGATTGCAGTGTTTTCAGACACGTTATTTACAATTAAATGAAATCTATTATTGTTGTTGTTGTTGTTGTTGTTATTATTATTATTAATATATATTATTTATATATTATTAATCTATTATTGTTTAAATGTGTATATTACATGCAATTTAAGAGGTGCTTTTTTTGATTTACTTAAGTAGGACTGAAGTACATCTTTATATGTAATCTCATAATTACATCTACTGTGTGAAATATGGTTGAAGTGTACTGCTGAATGTATTGACAAGCATTTATGATAAACTAAAATATACTTTAATATCACTCCTATTGAGACTTGTATATCATGTATTTAAATTTATTTATAAGTGCACATGATTAAAGATGAAGTTGCAGTTTAGCACATTTAAAATATTATCTTTAATATCAAATAACACACTACAGTTAAATATATCATTAAGTGCTTTAAGTATGCTTTAATTTATTAGTCAGAACATTAAAACAAGTGTACCTCTTCTGTTATTTTGTTTAAAACACACCAAACATTCAATAAAACATGATGATTTAAAATGTACTTTAAAGTAAACATTTAATTTGACGTTATTACAAACTGCTCTTTTTTTAAAAAAAGAAACACTGTCATGTAAGCTTCTCTCTTTAAGTTATATTTTATTTCATTAGTATTATACTGCCTGCAAGTACAGGTTTTTAAAAGTACATTAAGATTTACAAGAGCACGCTCATTACAAGTGCACTTCTTTTCACAAGGGAACCAAAAACAGTTTGACCTATATCTGCATCTGTTCTTATCATCACAGTAACTGTAAACCCTTATTGACGGTGTTTGTTTTCATCCAGGATTTGCTGAATATACAAGACTCTAAACTTCATCAGAGTCATTTGACGTCAGTCCAAAAATGATGACAGATATCTTATGTTATCTTTATTCTGTGTTAGAATCAGAGTGGAAATGTTGTGAGTTTTGTACATTAGGTGGGACAGACATCATTCGCTGTCGTGTGTTTGATGTTTGTAACCTCACGTTTGCGTCAGACTGACTCAGCTGGACTCGATCGGTCTGAGCAAGCGAGAGGATGGAGAAAGTGCTCTAATGGAGTGAGTCAACTGAAAAGGCAATATGTTTAAGATTTTTCCCCGATAGAAAGCGAGCGAGGGAAGGGAAAGTGAGAGTATCGGAGCGTAACCTTCAGACGGAGAACAAAGTGTCTGTTTCCAAACTCCCAACGATCGCTGCCAACCATCTAACTATCACTTCATTGTGCTTTCATGTGCTTCTCTCAGCTTGAGGAAAACATTGAGTCATTCTGACTAATGAAAACACCTCTACTCAGAAAATCAATAAATCTGAGTGGAAATGGACCAAACAGATTGGCAAAAAGTAGCAGTTTTTCCAGACCACATAATGCAGGCAAATAGCATGAATAAGAAAACTGTTCTTATTCTATTTGCCCCCCTCCAACCTTGGAAAGAAATGTGTTCATTTTGGCAGTATTTCTCAGCTGATTTGTCTAAATCGAAGCATTTTCACGTGCAAACAGAATGAACGAACTGGTTTTATTTAAGTCAGTTTTTAATCAGACTAATTTGGTCATGCTAATTAAATCTTTGAGTTAAGAGTTGCAGTTGAGATTTTAGTGTGCATTTGATTGAATAAAATAAGGTATGATTTACAATAACATGCTATTTCAGTCTTTCAGCTTCAAATTGTCACATTTAAATGTGTTACTTGCTGTTTCTTTGTAAATAAAGGAATAGTTCAGCAAAAAATGGAAATTTGCTGAATATTGACTCACCCTCAGACCAACCGAGATGTAGTTGAGTTTTTCTTCATCAGATTTGTAGAAATGTGTCACTGCATCAGTGTCTCATCAATGGATGCTCTGCAGTGAATGGGTGCCGTCAGAATGAAAGTCCAAACAGCTGATAAATACATCACAATAATCCACACCACTCCAGTCCATCAGTTAACATCTGGAGAAGACAAAAGCTGAAACAAATCCATCATTAAGACGTTTTTAACTAAAATATGAGTCTATAATCCATAATAACTCTTCCTCCAGTGAAAAGTGTTCTGGTCTGAATCAGGAGAGAAATCTGCACAGTTCAAGCACCGTTTACAAGACAAAACAGCTCTAAACAAATATGTGGCTGGATTTTGATGTGAGAGACAACAGCAGATGCACTTTTTCACTGAAGGAAGAGTTATTATGGATTATGGACTCATACAGTATGTTAGTTAAAACATTTGTTTCAGCTTTTGTCTTCTCCAGATGTTAACTGATGGACTGGAGTGCTGTGGATTACTTGTGGATTATTGTGATGTTTTTATCAGCTGTTTGGACTCTCATTCTGACGGCACCCATTCACTGCAGAGCATCCATTGCTGAGACACTGATGTAAAGGGTGAGCACATTTTCAGCAAATTTTCATTCTTAGGAGGACAATTCCTATAATTGTGGAATTTACTAGCAATTTCTACAGCTTTGTTTATTTGATTGAGAAAAGGCTGCTTACCTGCATTAACACTCTGTGACCTCATCTGAGCGACTGCAGCAGTTTTATTAATCACTGTATATTTTAATGATAGCCAGAGAGATTGTCCCGTAATGATAAGGGGGTCATTCAGAAGAGCGGGTCAAAGATAAAATACAGAATCTCCAGCTGTGAAAATTCAGCCCGTGAACCAAGACGCATCAATCTGTGTTTTATGATGCGCGTTACCTTTCGCTGCTCTGGCCTCTTTTAAATCACCTGCTGTATTTAATGTAAAGTGTGTGCATTATAAGTTCATGTGAACAGCATGTAAGCGCATGTTCTGAAGAGATGGCTGATCGTGCAGTCCTGACCTCCTTTCCCAAGCCTCAAAAAAGTAAATGTCAGAACTAACCATCTGCACTTAAAGCAGACGCTTTCTTATGACAGCACTGCACAAGAACAAGCCTGTTGTGTTGTGAAAGTTTCCCTTCAGCAGGTAACTGAGCCCAGCGGGGCGTACTGTGCTCTCTTTCACGAGGGACCTCAAACCCGCTGCTGTGTGTCTGCCTCGTTCTGCTCCACTCTCGTGTTTATTTGCGCATCAAAATCCAGCCACATATTTGTTTAGAGCTGTTTTGGCTTGTAAACGCTGCTTGATCTGTGCAGATTTCTCTCCTGATTCAGACCAGAACACTTTTTCACCGGAGGAAGCGTTATTATGGATTATGAACTCGTATTTTAGTTAAAAACGTCTTGATGATGGATTTGTTTCGGGTTTTGTCTTCTCCAGATGTTAACTGATGGACTGGAGTTTCTGTGGGTTACTTGTGGATTATTGTGATGTTTTTATCAGCTCTCATTCTGACGGCACCCATTCACTGCAGAGCATCCATTGCTGAGACACTGATGCAGAGACACATTTCTACAAATCTGATGAAGAAACAAACTCAGCTACATCTTGGAGTACATTTAATTTTTCAAAATCTTAAAATATTGTAGATTATAAATATACTTCTACACTGACAAGTATGAACAAGAACAATGAAATCCAACAAAAAAAAATGCATATTTGTAGCTGATATTTGTGTGTGCAGATGGTGTCTCCAGTGTGATAACAGGGTTTACATGCTGTGTGTGGTCTGTAAAATCACAAACAATATGTAATTAAATGTAGTGTTGAAACAGATTTCTCAACTGTACTGCCATTGAAAGAACTCTTATTACTGAGTTAATTAGGTTTGCACAATTTGTTCAGTAAATCATATTGCAGATAGTTTAATAAACACTGCCATTATCACTACAACATGATAAACATCAAGGCTACAAAAACAGCAATGCTTCAGTTTGTTCTGCCTTATGAAGTAGCAGAGAATGCACACCAGAACAAATCACTGCGAGCTGTTGAATCCTCTGGTATCTGCTAATGGTGTGTGTTTAGTGGATATGGCTGACATGTAATGCTGAAATCACTGAGGACACTTTAACTGGTCATTAAAAGAAAACAACACACTGAGGATGAACAGATCAGATGCCAGAGGAAAGAAAAGAAGGTGATGGTCTTGCTAATGTTTTCCCCCAGAGCTGCCAGAGGATTTTGTAATATTAGGTAACAGAGGGACTGAAGTATTTAAACCATTTAACCATTAAGAGCAATTAGAGGCATTATTCGCTGGAATAGAGTTAACACCTTACTCCATTCCTAGTCTATCCTGTGACTGGTGTTTTAAAGCGTTACCTGAACAAAAATAGATTCTTTTTCATCATTGATGACTTGCCTTCTGTGTTGAACACAAAATAAGATATTGCACAATATCCAGAAGGGATATTAAGCTCGAAAAATGACAAAAACAAGTGTCGTAAAAGTCTATATTACAACAAAACAAACTATAGAGCAAAAATGAATGAGTTTTTGAGTTCTTTATACCTTAGTGTCTCGATTATGATTGTAACTTTGCTGCAGTTTTAGTTTCCAAGTTAGTTTTTTCCTTCATAATTCATCTGAAAATCAAATCTTCTTTAATATATTGATGCAGAAATAGTGGCAGCATGAACGCTTATATCTATATTGTGTTAAGCTCTGTTTCGGTCTCTTCCTCTCCGTCTGTTCTCTCTGTGCCGTCACTATCAGTTTCTCCTGCCGCTGCTTTTGAAATAGTAACACTATCAGCTCCTGCATGAGAGCACAGTGCCCGTCATTTGCCACTGAGTTTCCAGAACAAGCGACAGTCATAATAACTGCTGATATGAGGTGTGCAACCCAATATATGTTGCTCTTGTGATCATATTTAATATTGCTGGTAGTGCCTCAACATTTTAAAACAAACTACAAGTCACAAGTTTGGAAGATTTAGTTTTTTTGATTTTTTTTTTTTTTTTTTGAAAGTCTCTTCTGCTCACCAAGGTTGCATTTATTTGATCAAAATTACAGTAAAAATTGTGAAGTATTATTTCAAGTTCTAACAGCTGTTTTCTATGTGAATATCTGTTTAACTGTAATTTATTTCTGTGATGCGCAGCTGAATTTTCAGCATCATTACTCCAGTCTTAAGTGTCACATGATTCTTCAGAAATCATTCTAATATACTGATTTTAAATTGCATTAATCAGAAATCATTCTGTTACGCCAAGACATTTTAAATTGCAATAATATATTACTGTTTTTATTGTATTTTTTTTTACTGTAACTATTAAAACTAATCAACTTTTGACGTGTGTATATTGATTTTAATACTCAAGTTAATAGTTCCATTGTGTACCATCATTTTTTTAATTACGTCATTCACAGTGTGTCTAAAATGAATAGTTGATTCCCTCTTAGTGAAGAGTCTTGTGCCTTATTTTCCCCGCATTTTGCTTTGAATCAAAGTGTTGTTTTTCATCTGGCATCCAGTTGGTTTGGTTCATGGCTTGGACGTCTTTGTTGAGGAATGTTTTGAAATCCCTATGGAGAAAACGATTGGGAAAAGTGCTTCCAGAATCAAGGTCACTGAAGTGTGTGGTCGGTGCTGTTCTCCTGTTAACCTTCATTTAAAGCCTGTTGTGTTCCTACACACACACACACACACACACACACACACACACACACACACACACACACACACACACACACACACACAGACAGACAGACAGATAAAGGGGAACATTCTGTGCAGCCTAGATCCACTTGATGAAGACAATACAGCACTGCTGTTAATAAATACACTGAAACTTAACCCAGCTGAAGGATACATAAACTCTATGGTGGCTATAATAGGATGAACATCATGAAAACACGCCCAGATCATATTCCACCCCAAAATCAATAGGAAAAAAATATTCATGCCCTTATATAATAATGCCTGTTTAGATAATAATGCCGGTTTTGTGCCTATTCATGGTGAATAGGCACAGTTGCCCCAAATTCTCAGTATTGTAATAAATTTTTAAATTATATTTCATATATTACTGTAAAATGATAATTTTTAAACAACAAATGGTAACATGATTAGTATTTTTGTCTTGTTTTACAGTACAAATATCTAATCATCTAAATTAAGCTTAAATCTAAATCTAAATTTGAGCTTAAATCAAGAAAAATATCTGCCAGTAGGGGCAGAAAAATAAATGTAATGTAAGGGAAAAATAAGTTTATATTTCTTACCACATTGTAAGATATTTTTTCTTGTTTTATGCAGAAGCTCACTTAATTTTGATGCATCTTAATGTCATTTTGTTTCTCAATTTAACTTGATTAAGTATTTGTGCTGGAAAACGAGACAAAAATACAAAGAAAGCAAATAATAAAAAGAGAGAATAATATTATTTAAAAAAAAAAAATCCAAATAATTTTTCAAATATATTTTCCAGTGGGAGTAATATTGCATTTTATTTATTTCTTTTTATGCTATTTTTTATACTATTAAAAAGTTATTTTATTACACACACACACACACACACACACACACACAGACTAACAGTAGCATATATATATATATATATATATATATATATATATATATATATATATATATATATATATATATATGACCCTGCAGCACAAAAGCAGTCATAAGTAGCACAGGTATATTTGTAGCAATAGCCAAAAATACATTGTATGGATCAAAATTATCTATTTTTTTTTTTATGGCAAAAATCATTAGGATATTAAGTAAAGATCATGTTCCATGAAGATATTTTGTAAATTTCCTACCGTAAATATATCAAAACTTAATTTTTGATTAGTAATATGCATTGCTAAGAACTTCATTTGAACAACTTTAAAGGTGATTTTCTCAATATTTAGATTTTTTTTGCACCCTCAGATTCCAGATTTTCAAATAGTTGTATCTCAGCCAAATATTGTCCTATCCTAACAAACCATACATCAATGGAAAGATTATTTATTCAGCTTTCAGATGATGTATAAATCTCAATTTCACAAAATTGACCCTTATGACTGGTTTTGTGCTCCAGGGTCATATATGTATGCATGCACGCACACACACACACACACACACACACACACACATATATGTGGATTCCAGCTGTCATGTGATTGATGGATGCCTACAGGTGTTCCCTCATCACACTGTGACCTGAACAAAGCAGATCAATACAAACTGAGACTCTTTATTTCAGAGAGGAATCACAAACATGACATACAAACACAGCTCCCGTCTCTCTTGCGCTAGAGATGATTCATTATAACAGATCAAGCTCACTTTCATACAGACTAGAAGTGTGTTATTTTACAGTTTGTAGAAGCTGGGAAATATTTAACCTCTGATTGCGTCTTCTTTCACACCTCAGGCTGTGCTGCCAATAGTTTAGTGTCAGATGTTTCCTCGTGGAAAAAGCCTCCTCTTCTATCTCCTCTATTGAGTTTTAACATGTTAGAATGTTTTCCTGCCTGTAAGATCATGATCATAGTAATTCAGGGCGTAATTTCGGACTCATCTGAAACGTCATACTATTGATATTATCTAAGAAGTTAAAGTAAATATGTTAGAAAACTGCACACGTTCAAGGACGCATATTTAATATATTGGCGGAATAGAATGTAGTCGCACACCGGATGAGAAGCGCAGCTGTATTTAGAATAACTCACAGCAGTCCAAAAGAGTTAATACAAAAGTTCACTTCAGGAATTAACAAAGCTGCATTAATGAGTTTGAAGTGTTTGACAAAACAGAGCAAACGGAAAGAGAAAGCGCTCTCTGTAAAGCATACAGACAGAAAGACAGAGGTTGTGCTGAAAGATATAGGCTACATAATCTTTCAGCCTAGGATAAAGTCATTATGAACATTAACAATAATTTGGGACAAATATAATGTGATTTTATGGAAAACCATGTGAGTGTCGCTCTTTGGTGTGACAGGATTTGAAACAGCGTCTGAGTCACCGCAGACAGTCTTTAACTTTAACTTAGTGTTGTTCAGCTGAATTCAAAGCAAACTGTTAGCTCAAATATCCACAAAATAAAAAAAAAACATTTTGGGTTTATGTCCCCACCAATGTCAAAAGCAAACCTATGCCCTTGTAGTAATTTGTATATTTGAATGAGCTCTGCATTTCAGCTCTTCAGTCTGTCAGGTGTATTTATATGTGCTTGATACAATAGATTGCAGCTTACAATAGAATGCAATAGAACAAGAAAAAAGCTGCTTACAATAGAAAGCAGCTTTACAGTAATAAATATGAAAAAAATAAATAAATAAAACCGTCAGTGCTGCTTTCAGTTATAACTTCCATTTCAACTCCAGTTTGTTCGTGTTTTTAGTCATGGACGTCTGTATAGAAGCCTGTTTCCTCCACTGAATAAAAAACTAAAGGTGATTGCAACTTTTTATCAATTCTGAGTTTATATCTCATAGTTCTGACTTTTCTTTTCAGAATTGTTAGATATAAATGTAGAATTTGGAGTATCAACTCAGAATTCCACCTGACTTTTTTCATAATTCCTAGTTTATATCTAGCATTTCTCACTTTTTTCTCATAATTTAAATCTAGCAATTCTGTTTTTTTTATCTTTCATTTAATAAAAGTCAAAAGGTAAATGCAACTTCTCGCAATTCTGACTTTTTTCTTCCAATTGTGAGTTATATCTCTCTGCATTCTGCATTTGTATCACAGTTCTGAGTATCTTGTAATTCTGACTTCAGAATTCAGAATTGTGATAAAAAGTCAGAACTGTGAGATAAAAAGTGACAATTACCTTTTTTTATCTCTTTTTTTATTGTGTGGTGAAAACAAGCTTCTACACCTGACCTCGGCAGACTAAACTAAAGAAATCGGTGAATATTTGCACCTCAAAGAACATGGAGCTCCAGAGTCACACCTACTTATTACGCAATAGCCTTTGACCAATGAGAATTCAAAGCGTTTCCCCGCTGAAACAAAGATTTCTGTACAAGTTTGCTTTGGCAAGCTGTTTCAAACTTTCAAAACAAACTCCAGACGAACATTGTTTGGCCTGAGTTTATTCTAATGATGCCGCTCCAGTTCGTTCTTCGTTTTCTCGTAGTGTTCATGTATTGTGTTGGTGGTAATGAAGGAGCTGACAGCGGAGCTCTATAGCATCAGCTGATGTAACAGCAGTGGATCTGAGCCAAGAGCGCTTCAGCCTGGCTTTAATCACACTCACTCCTGCAGACCCCAGCATGAGTTTCACCAGAGGGTCCCTAAAGCGCCTGAGCAATGTGGAACCGACCTGAACGACTACAACAAAAACATTCTGCCATCAGCAGATCCAGACGTTTCAGCCATTTGATAAATCAACTTGCAAAGGCAGTTTGTGTAGAATTTAGTGAGTGATGGATGTGCAAATTACCAAATTACCTGCTTCAGTGATGTCGCACTCATTTCTCATTAAAATGACACCTCTTTTATGATTTTATATATGTGTGTGTGTGTGTGTGTGTGTATACAGTCAAACCAAAAATTATTCAGACATCAGATATAATCTTTGACATTTTTTTACTAGTAGGTGCAGGACACTATAGTTGATTTATGTAAGTGAGGATAGCAAAATAAAGTAAACTGTGACACATTATACCCAAAAATTCTTCATACAGTGGACTAGCAGTAAAGTTTGGGACCAAAAATGTGATTTGACACTTTGACCTGATCCTGTTTTGTTACATACCTTTCTATCAAAGTTATCTGACATTATCAAGATGAATTTGATCTGACACAGTTTAACTCTTGAGTTCTTGTCATATTTTATTACCATTTTCTAAACTATAGCGAATAAACTGTGAGATAATGAGAGAAATGTTGAAGGTGTCTGAATTAATTTTGGTGTGACTGTATATACAGTATGACTGTAAAATAATGATGTACATGTTACAAATTACACTTACATATGTTCAAGGTGTAGGGAAAATATTTTATGACATTTAAACTCATTGAAAGTGGTATAAAGCTATTTCAGTATATAATTTGTAACTAATTAATATTAGGTATATTTCTAAGAATTTAGCTTGTGCATTTTTTTCTTATCTTTTTCTCTTTGACACTCTTACTTCTCGTTGACCTAAGAGTCAAAACAATCCATTTTATAATATTATATAAAATTTGTAAAATTATTATTATTATAATATTATATAAAATTTGTAAAACTGCACATTTTAATTAGGAGTTCACAGTGCTCGTTGATTATTGTTCTATTGTTATAAACGGTGAAGTAAAGAATCTCCTGCAACATGTCAAAGCAAACTGCACCTGAACTCCTGGCAGCTTGATTTCCAGCAGTATTTATAATTTAATATTTACATAACACTATTTAGTATTTAAAAACCTTTCAACAATCATTATGTTCACTCCAACTTCAAATGTCACGAAAATGATGTCTGAGCGTTTGATTTTGTGCCATGTTCTTCATGCAGATTTAGTGTTGGATTTCTGTTGGTTTATATTCCTCCTCATTATGATCGCTTTCCACCGGCTCCAGACCTGCGTCGCTTTCTTCTTCTTCATCCAGTGCTGTTTATACTTCTCTGCTGGGATGAAAGAACATTTGTTGATGTTTCCATACTTTTTTGACCAAAGTGGTAATTTAGCTAAAAGCCAAGTACCCTTCAGGTTCTAAACATTTCTAAACTTTCATGATGAGAATATGATTTTAAGTAACTTGAGGTTTGTATGTCAGACAGAGTGCCATTCAATATGTGCATGGTGTCATTTACAAACCTGATGCAATATGCATGTGTTTATCTCTGATCTGTTTATTCCATTGGCTGCTGATGCTCACCTCATGAGTTTAATATCAGTTTGTGCGTTCGGTCATTAATTCAGCTTTTTTATGTTGTTTCAAATGTCAGTATTGCTGTCAGTCATTGAGACTGATGTGTGGTTTCACCTTTAAGTCTGGTTTTCGATGGCTTTCCTTTGCAAACGTCATCTGATAACGGAGATGTACTCTGCTCTGCTAAGGGATTTTGGAATTTGAAGTTTGAAAAATGTCAGTGATTTCCTTGAATGCCGTCTCACTAACTGTTTTCTAGTGTTCCACTGGATTTGTCGCTGGCTCAAAGCTCTCTGGAAGGAGTGGATATGGTTTGGGCCGTTTGGAGTTAATCAGCACTGAATCTGCTCTCGACCCCCAGCGGTGCGCTCTGATTGAACACACGTGTGTTTCTGTACATTCAGTCTTCTAAACGTTCAGCCATATAATAACACGAGGCAATTTATAACAAAATGCTCTCCAAAAACTTACGTAAGCATCTCTTTCTATAACAAACAGAAATGAAAACACCCAGGATTTAAGCACTAAACAATAATTGATAGTTACTATTTGTATAATAATATTAACATTGAAAAAAAGAATTTCTTATTCTTAAAGGAATAGTTCACCCAAAAATGAAAATTTGCTCATCCTCAACCCATCTAAAATGTAGATGAGTTTGTTTCTTCATCAGATTTGTAGAAATGTCACTGCATCAGTGTCTCAGCAATGGATGCTCTGCAGTGAATGGGTGCCGTCAGAATGAGAGTCCAAACAGCTGATAAAAACATCACAAGTAATCCACAAGTAATCCACACCACTCCAGTGAGAAGACAAAAGCTGAAGAAGACAAAAGCTGAAACAAATCCGTCATGAAGGCGGCACCCATTCACTGCAGAGGATCCATTTCATTTTTAATTTTTTGGTGAACTGTTCCTTTAAAAATAAAAATCTTCTTAACTGCCCTTTTCTTCTTACTTTCTAACTTAAGATAAAATTTGTATTCCCATAAATACTTCTTAAGAATGCTCTTTTTGTTTGTTTGTTAAGAATGTTGTACTTTCTGTTTAAATTTTTCTTAAGACAAAATGTTATGAAGTAAATTCTTGAAAAAATGTTCTTAAAAATCATTGTAAATAATTTCTTAAAACGTATCTGCTATTGTATGCACTTTTTCAGATAACACTCATGCTTGTCATTTTATTTTTAGGAAAAAAAAATGTTTTTAAAAGAATATTTGAGATCTTAAAGAATTGCACTTAGGAACATTCTTAAACTTAGAATTTATGTGGGTTATTATATTCTAGATTAACTGCATATTGTAAAATGCTCTTAGGTATATTATGTGCTGTTTGGTCAGTCTGTGGCAATTAAAGTCAGCTTTTATATTTGATATCTTTACAGTACTACACAATAATGATGCTTTCAGTGTGCCAATGACGGAAAACACAATAGCTGTCCCATATGCGTATGCTCTTGTTTTTGTCCCACACATAGATCAAGCTCAAAAGTGCTAGCATATGGCTGATTCCCTGACAACCTTTAGGTTCCTTCCTTCCATCGTGATAAGCCTGTAGAGGTTGTTATGTGTCATTTTGTAATTGCCAGCTCGCTGCGCCTCTGGCTGTCCTGAACTCAAGCTGCTGTAATCCTCCGGGATTCTCCCGTTTAAGCCCACCGTGTTTCAATCAGGCAGTTCTAGTGTCTTTTAACAGTGCAGGTCCCAGGATGTTCGGTTTCACCCTTTACTAGCACTCTACCCCTGAACTAAATCACTCAGTCATGAAATAAATAGCTCTTTTACAAACAAGCTTTAAAACACAAGATGCTGTTACACCACTGACTGACTTAAACCCTGTTAACCATGGTATATATAATGCAGCGACAGTAAACACACCAATAAAGACACATTTTGAATATTTACATTTATTAAAAAAGTCATGATGATAAACTGTGATGGGCTTTTTATGTTAACTCTTTTTGACACCAGTAGGTGGCAATAAGTGATTATCTTTATGAATGAGTCATTGCATAATTCACTAAACCGATTTGTTCAAAACACTGATTCAAAAAATAATGAACTATATAATATGAACGTCCAATTCAAACAAATAATTTTTGTTAGTGGAGTAAAAATTGACAAAGTAACTGGCAATATTTTGTCTAAAATGTAAGTTTCTCAGTCTTAACTTCTTGTTTGTGTACCAATGGTTGAACTTACAGCTTGTCAAAAGGAAAATTTCATGATATTATAGAAAGTGCTTTGACAAAAACCTTTTTGAAAATAATTCCCACATGACATTTTTAGTGGCAATCATAAATATTTTGGTGAAAATGGTATAAAAATGTTCAGAATCTTGGCATAAGTAGTAAGTTATCTGAGTACTTTTTGCACATACTGTGAATTTGCACATACTATTTTTTTTCACATACTATTTTTCGCCGTCTGTATCCTAGGGAAGTATGCCTATTCAGATGCAGCAAAGTATCTGCCTTTATGACGGAGTCATTGGATGATTCACTCAACTGATTCATCCAAAATGCTGGTTCCTTGAAGGAACGGAAACACCACTGCTGTGCTTTATTTGAAGACATGCCATGGTTGATTATTCTCTGGCTTTGTTTGAAATTATTTTCATTATCTGAGCAAAAATTGACAAAGTAACTGGCAATATTGTCTCTAAAATGTAAGCTACTCAATCTTAACCTGTTTGTGTACCAGTGGTTGAACTTATGGCTTGTCTACTGCAATATTTCATGATATTAAGTAGTATTTAATTAGTAAGTACTGAGTAATCTGGGTACTTTTTTCATGATATTTTATAAGTACTGTTACTGGTACTCTTTACATGTTGTATTTCACATATAGTAGGGCAAAATTGACAAAGTAGCTGGCAATATTGTGTCTTGTAAAATGTAAGTTCCTCAGTCTTAAGGTCTTGTTTATGTACCGATGGTTGAACTTACAGCTTGTCAAATGCAATATTTTCATGGAAAACTCCTGTTTTAGTGTTGCTTACTCAGGCTAGAGAGAGAGACTTATAGGCAAAGCGTCTCTGCTTTTAGAAGGCGCTGGAAAGTCAAATGCATCTTTATAATATTTACATCTTGGAAAAAGGTTCTGGTTACCTAAATGCGTGAATGTGTGCTTCATATAGGCTCCGCTGGTGACAGTGAGACCCCTGCTCCTCCGTCAGTCTGTTTTCCCAGCACAGATATAGTTCAGCAGAGTGTATTTGAGGAGATAATGACAGTAACTGTGCTAAAACCACGTCTGTGTGTATGAGAAGGTCTCAGTTGCATCACTAATCTGAGGGACAGTAGCTCAGTGTTGACTGAGTCTGAAAGGCTGATGTTTGGAGTCTCTAATAAGATTAGTGGCATGTATATGTATCTGTTTATGTATGGCTGTGTGTTTACAGTGGTTGGTTACTGATATATAGTGTGATTGAGTTCACTGAGAGCCTCGAAGTTTGCTGAAGACCAACAATGCCTGTCAATCACTAGCTGTCACAAAGCCTTGGGCCTTATTCAGGGAAACTGTAGTTATGTAGGGTTGGGAGAGAAACGTGTTTGAACACAAATTGATCATTCAGTTTCCCAAGAGGGTGAAGTTGCTTCTTTAATCCAGTTCTTAAACACTCCCACAGGGAAAAGTGTAAGTGTGATCTCACAAGACTCTCCTCTAGAGTTTCAATCAGGTCTCTATAATCTCTCATATTATGCTAAAAGCTAAAGTCTGGAATTAAGAGTTCTCAATATGAGCAAAGACATTTCTCATCAAATGATGTATTACACACATTCATTTCTAGGTTTGTTACTGCATGTCAGCAGTTTATGTTATTCAGAATCATATAAAAATGATTTTACAGTAGTGTTATTTTAGTTTCAGAGAGATATTATAGTTTTCAGTTTGCTTTTTTATTTTTCTAAGTTAAATGTATGTGTTTTGCCGTCAATATCTAGTTTGTTTTCATTTTTTTCTAGTTTTATGTTACTGTAATTAAAAATGAGAATTTTCCATAGAAAGTTTACCAGCAGTAATACAGAAATACTGTTTTTATATAAATAAGTTTTTTTTATATTTTATTTCAGCTAACTCTTATTTTTTCATTTGTATTTATTTATTTATTTATTTTTTAAGTAAAAACGTTTGTCAGGTTCAGACATACAGTGACTGAAATAGACCTCTTATATAATGTTATGCATGATGTTCATGCAAAAAATGAAAATGTCAGGGTGATGCAACTCTCCTGATATAAGGACAAAAACAAAACAAAAAAAGAACAATGTTATTGATGATGATGAGTAGTAGTATTATTCCTAAAAAATGATAAAATAATTATTATAAATCATTTTTAAGAACTTTGTCCATCAAATCAAGTCATGTGGTGCAACTTTTTATGTCAAGGCAAGGTTAGTTCAGGTTGTAAAATATCTCCCAGAAATTTAAAAATAATTACCACATGACATTTTAAGAGCTATTTAGTTTACTGTTTTGTTGAAAACGGTATAAAAGTTTTCAAAACCAAATGGAATCAACATGAATACAAAGAGTACTGTTTTAAGAACTCAGCACGTGTTTTAAACTAGGTTTATAAAGGATTTTTTCTCTTCTTTATCTCAGACACTCTTATGTTCGTGTGTATTGTCCTTTCCGCTGAGAAGCATCCTTAAATACAATGCTAATGCAGCGCTCGGCCTCTCCTGTATGTTTTCATCTGCTCGCTGGAGACATAAACACACAGGAGTTTTCCCAGAACTCATTGAATGTGGGATTCAAAGTGCTTGAGCCGCTGTCTCTGAGGAGTTTCCACCCTCCTCGCGGCCGAGAGGCTAAATCAAGCCTTTCATTCCCACCAGAGCACAGAAATGGCCTTGTTGCCAAGTAATTGCTGGTCTGTAGTCCGGTCGCGATAGGTTTCCAAAACCTATGTTTAGAATGGGATGGAATTATGAGACGGCGGAAAAATAGAATTAGCTGAGGGTGTTTCATGTACAGTAAATGGTGAAATTGTTGCGGTTGCAACCGTCTTGCAGGTTCTTATCTGTTTAATAGTTTTTTGAGTGCTAATTACAGGCTGTTATCTGCCAGAATAAGCAGTGAATCATGCTCGCTGAGGGCGGATGGACGTCATATGAAATTAGCAAATTTAAAACCTAAACTTAAGGCAAGACACACTGGTGAATATGGTAAAAAACAGATCTCAGCATACTTTCCCCAGCTGATTAATCACACTACATTAAGACAACTAATTGTTTTCTATGACAAGTTTCCTAAAATGTTATGTTTAAATATGCAACTCATATTTAATACATTTCCAGAACAGAAATGTGAACCTTGGATAAAGCCAGGTTCAATATTTTTGTTGACATATTTTAGTTTTTGGACTTCATAAATCAGGAAGTACTGTCAACAATTAGAAAACAAATTTCCACCATATTTTTAGGAATAAAAGTTATATAAATCATGCAGCTGTTATGAACAACCCCTCTGTACAAACAGTCAGAATGTAAATAGGAGTGAAACGGTAAGGTCTGGTGTATGTAAGTGCTGCTGAAGATTATGAGAAAAAACTCACAGCCTTTAATAACATATTGGCACTGAAGTCTACAGATGCAAATAGATAATGTTTAATAACATGAACACTTAAATGTGTATTTTGGATGTTTTCTTTCTACTAGTCTGATAGATGACATGTTATGGAAGCAGAATAGCCCAAAATGCAGAAAGCAATGGTTTTGCCTGTAGCGTCTCGCCTGAAGTTTATTTGTTGCCTAGTTTTTGTTTAAGAGCTAAGACTTTTTTAAGTTATTGAAATTTCTCAGACTTTTTTTCCCAGCTTCCCACGAAGAGTCTACCTGTTGCACACTTCAGAATCTTTATTTTTGGTTTCTCTTTTAAAGAAACCAAAAATCTTTCTTCTCTAATGTTTTCCTCGTCAGACTCGTAAACTGACCAAAGTGGAGCGGCAGCGCTTCAGCGAGGAGGTCGAGATGCTCAAGGGTCTTCAGCACCCCAACATTGTGCGCTTCTATGACTCCTGGAAGTCCACTGTGAAGGGCCACAAGTGCGTCCTGCTGGTCACCGAGCTCATGACCTCTGGCACCCTCAAAACGTGAGCTTATCCTTCATCTCAGAACCTCATGTATCATAAAGTTCACCTGAAAATTATCATTTACTCACCTTCATGCTGTTCCAAACCTATATGATTTTCTTTCTTCTGTTAGAATGTTGATAAACAAACAGCTTTTGACTTCTATATTCAGGGGTGCACATAAGTGGTGCGCAGGTCTGCATGCACCACCAAAATAAAAAATGCACTGTGCAAATAAGTTCAGACCGCGCATTTGGTTGACAGCTGTTAATGCACAATTACCATTTTAGATCGACAAACTGTACTGTATAAGATTTCTATTCAAGCTGAAAGCATAACTCTATGCTACCTGCTGCCGTTTTCAAAGCACAGTGCAAAACTGTGCCATTTCATTCACTGACTGACGCTCTTCAATCAAGAAGGCTCTGCTGCAGACATGCACTTGCAAAATTGCAATGTCACTTGCAATTGCCACTTGCACTTTTCGCTACCTGTGACGTCACTTGCAATCCACACAAACCATGCGTGTTGCCAATGGAGACGAGACGCTGTGGCGGTTAAACGATTAAAACTAATTTAGTACTATAACATACAGGGTCCTGCAAGTCATCTGTAAGATAAAAAGACAAGACCTGCAAATCCACGGCAACAGAACAGCAAAAAAATTGTATTTAATACTCTCTTTTTATTTTAAAATATTATAGTATTATCACACTTTATTATTTTGCTTATTAGTTTATTTTTTAAAAAACTAACTAAATAAAGTGCAATAATATTATCAGTATTATTAATTTATTTTTTATAGTTATTCAGTTCAATTCAAATAAAGTTTATTTGTATAGCGCTTTTCACGATACAAATCGTTGCAAAACAGCTTTACAGGAAATTAATTATTTATATATTGTAGAAACTTAATATATTTAATATATGGCAAAATTTGGTATTCAAATCTCTAGGTTCTCTTATGAGATCCAGACTGAAAAACTAATGTGCACCCCTGACTATAGTAGTATTTTTGTCTGTACTTTTGAAGTCAGTGGAACCCGAAACTGTTTCTTTACTGAGTTTTCATTTTTGGCTGGACTGTCTCTTTAATTCCACTTTTTTTTGATGGAAATGAATTCAAACATTGATATATCTCCCAATTTCTCAGGTACCTAAAGCGTTTTAAGGAGATGAAGCCGAAGCTCCTGCAGAGGTGGAGTCGTCAGATCCTTAAAGGACTTCACTTTCTGCACACTCGGGCCCCCCCCATCATTCACAGGGACCTGAAGTGTGACAACATCTTCATCACGGGCCCCACGGGGAGCGTGAAGATCGGGGACCTGGGTCTGGCCACGCTCAAGAGGACCAGCTTCGCAAAGAGCGTCATAGGTGAGCCACTCTACACAGCTGTAGAGATCGTCAACCTCACTGCATTTCAGAATTCAAATTAAACATTGCATTTTACATTCAAAGCTTTATTTATTTATTTAATTCGTTATTTGACAGGGACAAATATAGCTACAGAAATAGCTACAGAGCTCAATTTCATCTGCTGTCCCTGGGCAGGAGAATACCAAAACAGATTATAGAACAAAAACATCAGTGTAATACCATGTACGATAAAATCCTCCCCAAAATGTAAAAGATAAGGGGCATAATCCCCCACATAGAAACTACAATCCAAATTTCTACAAGATATCCCCCTATAAATACTACAAAACATCACCCTTCAAAAAATTATAAAAAATTTATAACTCACAAAGTTATGTAACCATTTCAAGATATTCAATGGTCACACACCTGACTCATCTTTAACCGTATTTTCAAATGTAGCTTAAACTGTTCTAAGGTAGGGCACTGACTAATATTAATTGGTAAATTATTCCAGTTATTAACAGCCCTTACAGAAAAACCTGAACGACCAAAATCAGTAACTCTAAAATTTGCTGGACAATCACCTCTTGACGAAGCTCTAGTTTGTCTTATATTTTCAGTACAAGAAGAAACAAATTCTTTCAAGGGTGAAGGTGCATGATTATTAACAATTTTGTACATTAAACAACAATTGTAGAACATAACAAAATTGTAAAAAAAAAAAAAAAAAAAAGTACTTATTGAAAATAAAACGATGATATCTCTTTTGAGCCGTGGTTTTTATGTCCAAAAACACGGTATTATTGTGGTAACTCTTGTCAGTGAGATCTGAGCTGAATTCCTCGTGTCGTGTTTAACAGGAACGCCGGAGTTCATGGCTCCAGAAATGTATGAGGAGAAGTACGACGAGGCGGTGGACGTCTATGCGTTCGGCATGTGCATCTTGGAGATGACCACATCAGAATATCCGTACTCAGAGTGCCAAAACGCCGCGCAGATCTACCGCAAAGTCACCAGCGTGAGTTCAGCATGCTGTTTCACTGATATCACTGTGATTTAGTGACTAATTACTCAATGGTTTAATGATTTTGGGGTTTCTCTCAGAAAATATTGGTGCAGTACCATTCACAGTCTTGGGGTCAGTATGATTTTTTTAATGGTTTTTTTCAGCAAGGAGACATTAAACTGATCAAAACTGAGAGTAATGACATGGTGCATTTAAGTCATCACAGGTCTGAAAACTAAAATCATTTCCATTACTTCAAATAAATAAACATGAACTGAAATAAAATATATATTAAAACATATTAAAACATTTTTTTAGCTAGTTGCTAAAGAAATATTTATTTTTATTTAGTTCTAAAATAACTAAAACTGAAATTAAAAAATTTAAAAAAATAGATATTAACAAAAACAAATTTAATATGGTACTACAAACTATTAAAAATATCAAAATAATACTTCTAAATATTTATATATTTAAAAAAAAAGTTCTTTTGAACCTCCTATTCATCTGTGAATCCTGAAAAATAAAATGTATCACGGTTTCCACAAAAATATTGTACAGCACAACTGTTTCCAGCATTGATAATAATCAGAAATGTTTCTTGAGCAGCAAATCAGTATATTAGAATGATTTCTGAAGGATCATGTGACACTGAAGACTGGAGTAATGATGCTGAAAATTCAGCTTTGATCACAGAAATAAATTACAATTTAACAGATATTCACATAGAAAACAGCTATTTTAAACTGTAATAATATTTTACAATTTTTACTGTATTTTTGATCAAATAAATGCAGCCTTGGTGAGCAGAAGAGACTTTCAAAAACAATATCTATGAGATAGTTTTAAAACGGATCTTGTTGTATAAGCGTATTCCTGTCCATATGTCCTAATTGACTCCTCACACAGACCTTCAGCTCAGCATGGAAAGTGCCATAAACATCGACTTTCTGTTCCCTGCTTTCATTCTCCTCCTGCATGTCCTCATTTCCTCTCATTTCCTTAAGAGCTCGCAGTGAGTCGTCTTTGAGCAGAGTTTTAAGACTCTTGATTAGATCTTAGGGCAGAGCAGGAGCGATTCTAAGATTTTCATTTTAGGGGGGCTCAACCCCCAGTGAGGGTATAATATATGTGTATATATATATATATATATATATATATATAAATAAAATAAAAAATGTTTGACTAATAGGAGTGGTATACTAAACTTACAAACAAAAAAGTGCAGTATTCCACTGTATTGCATAGATAGGTATAACATATAGGCCTGACTGAATAAGCCAAAAACAAGTCTTCATGATCTCACACACACTCACCTGTTTACTGTACACACACAAAATTTTACTGTTTGCATTTCTAGTACAACCCTCTTAGCTCAAGTATGCAAACCTCTTTGCCACATGCACTGGAATATATATTACATTGAATGTTAAATTTTCAAATGAAAATGGCAACATGATCGTTTTATAAAGTATGCGTTCATATGTGCTTCATTTTCACTGGAGGAAACAGCTGTGGTGTGCTGATGAGGGGTGAATGCAGCAGAAACAGGCTACAGTAGATGGGGAACCGATTGCTGCCCTATGATATTTTGTAAACTGTATTTATGACAAAGAACAGAACTGCACAGATGCAGATATTATAACAATCTATCGATAAACACACACCTTATCCTCTGTTTCTCGCTCTGCGCCGCCGCGGTCTGTTGATTGAAAAAGAACGCGCTGAAAGTCGGGGAGGAGCCGATCGAAGTCTGCCGTCGCTTTCATGTGAAGTTTAAAGGGGACTGAGGCGATCACGAATTTTACAGTTTATGGAGCTTATCGCAAAATTTTAGGGGGGGCTGAGTAGTCATAAAAATGGCCTAGCGACGCCCATAAGGCAAAGTTTGAGAGACCCTCCGTTTGGATTCTGTTTTCAAGAAGCCCAGGGCTCGTCTCGTTTGGGGTCGTTTGAGAAAGGCCCTACAGGTCACACGCTCTCACAGAGGTCAACTCTGATTACGTAACTTATGAGGGATACAGTATATTCACTTATCTGCGCCTTACTGCATTTGGAAACTTTACCTCTAAATTACCTCAGTGTGTGTTTACAGCAGACAGATCTCCTCAATGTAAACCAATCAATCAATAAAACAGGTTCTTTATGTATGAAAGAGCGTTCCTAAGTGTATCTGTTACTAGAAAACTTATTAAAGTATTTATACCCATAACAGCAACTTCGCAGTGGATTGAGAGATGTTGAAAACACATTTATGATGTTTTTGAATGAATAGCTAAAGTCGACAGGCACTTTATGTGGATGACGCCAGTGGTTTGGGTTTATAGGTTTGTTAAATGAACGAAACAAAGCCTGCTCTCAAAAGGCTGCTGAGTGTTAATGATAAAGCCAAGGAGCGCGAGTGTAAGCGGGATGGGCGCTTGTCCACAACTCCTGTGAACTCCATGCTTCATGAAGCTCATGCTCCACAAATATTACACCAGTCTGCAGGGAATGAGACCAGCTCTGGCTGAAATTCTCTGAAATCACTGCTTGACCTCACATTACTGAAGACTTCTGTGTAGTCAAATGAGTAACTCAAATGTCGAAGATCAATATTAAACCAAGCACATGTAAGTGTTGTGAAGTGTGTTTTAGAAGACTACAGTGTTAGATTAATCATATTACTGTGCTTTATTAAATGTTTAAATGGGTTCAAGGTGTTAAGAAGAGATTAAGCTGAAAGAGATTCATATAGATGCTATTATTAATCATTCATAAAGTTAAAAATTTCTCCTACAAGGCTTCATATGGCATTCCTCCACGGGATAAAAAAACATAAAAAAGGTAACTGCGACTTTTTGTCTCACAATTCTGAGTTTATATCTCACAATTCAGAAATTTTATATTTTATTTTATGCAAATGCAAATATAATATATATATATATATATATATAAATATATATATATATATATATATATATATATATATATATATATAAATTTGCAATTGTGAGGAAAAAAGTCTGAATCATGAGATATCAATTCGCAATTGCGAGAAAAAAGTCTGAATTATGAGATATAAATTTGCAATTGCGAGAAAAAATCTGAATTGTGGAATATAAATTCGCAATTGCGAGAAAAAAGTCTGAATTATGAGATATAAATTCACAATTGCGAGGAAAAAAGTCTCAGTTGTGAGATATAAATTTGCAATTGTGAGAAAAAGTCAGAATTATGAGATATAAATTTGCAATTGCAAGAAAAAAGTCTGAATTGTGAGATAAATTCGCAATTGTGAGAAAAAAGTCTGAATTGTGAGATAAATTCACAATTGCTAGAAAAACGTCTGAATTGTGAGATATAAACTCGGAATTGTGAGAAAGTCCGAATTCTGAGGTCATATCTCTCAATTCTTATAATATCTTGAGTTTTTTTTCTCATAATTACAAGAAAAAAAGGCTGAATTGTGAGGTATAAACCCAGAATTACAAGAAAAAAAGTCAGAATTGCGAGATAAAAAGTCACAATTGAAACGATGCGCTCTAGGACACATGCTCTCGGATAACTGGCTGTGATTAGATTATCTCAGAGGGAATCATCTTATTTCCATTTGAACACTGGATTGATGAATGGCATTATTAAACCATATTAAGCCTCTTTGACTGATGTTTTTCTCAGACTTTGACATTTGTGTCCATTTCTGCTGTTTTCAGGGAATGAAGCCCGATAGTTTCTACAAAGTGAAAGTTCCAGAGTTAAAAGAAATCATTGAAGGCTGCATTCGCATGAACAAAGATGAAAGGTACTTTATTGATTTTCCTCTTTGATTTTCCACTTGGAAAATGTTCTTTGAAGCGATCTGGTGCAGAAGCAGTCATTTTATATATTCACCAGTAAAATGAAGTTTCTTAGGATGCAACAAAATATCAGTAGAAAAGTATGATGTCAAGCTACAGAGCTTCAGTTTGAAATTAAAAATACATCTTAAATGATAAATAATAATAGACCCACAATGTTAAAATAGGCATCTAGTCCACTTTCCAGCAACCTGACAAAACATGAAGCTTTGCCTTTGAAAACTCTTTGTTCCCTTTCAGTCGGTCACTCTCGACATCACGTCGGTAATGACCGACTATGGGATCTCGCTTAGAGAGACCAATCCACTTCGAGTGTAAACTAAACGAGCCAATGCACATTGCAATGATTGCATCCAGCTGCCGCTGATCACAGCGAGAGTATAAGTAGGCAGCAGGTGCAACGCATATTCAGCTTTTCGCTTCGGAGCCGAGCGAACACATCGTTTTGCTCCTGACTACTCTACTGAGAGAAGAAGACTGAGCGAATTCAGCGCGCTCTTTCGAGCTCTTGGTGCTGGTGGTACGGCGCTTCAGCGGTGGTGGTTTTCCCGTGTCGAGTGGGTTGCACACAGCAGACTGCACTACGCCCTGTTTGTGTTGCAGGCAGCCATCTCCCCTGTGCGCTTCAGCACGCTAAAAGAGCTTTTTCCCTAAAAGAGCATTCACGGGTGCGTCTTTTTAAACCACACTGACTTTGCGCTCCGAGCGACGAAGGCCACTGCGAGTTCTCTGGGTCGTGCAATGTCCACACTTGTGGTCCAGGAGCGCCATTTCTGGCTGTGTCTGGTCGACATTAGGGATGCCGACAAGTTGGTTCCTCAAGGTCCCTGTGTCCCAGACCGGCCTCTTCGGCGACACAGTCGAGAACTTGACCCAGCAGTTCTCGGCTGCACAGGAGCAGACTGAGGCGCACGTCCTGCCCCGGCGGGCAGCTGCTGCCTCCACCCGTCTGCCGGCTGCAGCACCCCAGGCTGCTCGTCGCCGAGGGCGGCCCCCTGCGTCCACACCCACTTCCGTGCCGCATCCACAGCAGCCTCAAGCAAGCGGCGCTGTGGAGCTGGGCGTAGGCAGGCCGCCCCGCCCGTCAGGTTTCTCTGTCTCTGGGTCCCGAGAGGGCATGGAGAGTCGCGGACGGACCAACACCGGACCACACTCATCCTCCTCTCTCGCCAGCAGGCAGCAGCGGGCAGTTCGAGAGTGTCATCAAAGGCCCTACTCATGCACCCTCTGCCAACCGTGGAACCAGGTAAGCGTGCACCGCATACTCAGACCCCTCTTCGGTCCGCCCACGGACCGGGTCCCTGCGTTCCACCTCACTGCCCCACCGCGGGTATGTTGGTGGTCCCGCTGGCCCAGCTTGTAAGGGACCCAACCGTCTCGCTGGCTCCTGCAGACCATCAGACTCGGCTTTGCGATTCAGTTCGCCAGGCGTCCCCCCCAAGCTCAGCGGCATCCGCTTCACTTCAGTGAAGGCGGCCGATGCTCCTGTCTTGCGTGCGGAGTTTGCAGTCCTACTGGCAAAGGATGCGATAGAGCCGGTCCCTCCAGCCGATATGGAGACGGGGTTTTACACCCCCTACTTCATTGTACCCAAGAAAGGCGGTGGGTTACGACCGATCTTGGACCTGCATGTCTTGAACTGGGCCCTCTGAAGCGGTTACCGTTCAAGATGTTGACGCAGAAATGCATCTCCGGGTGCATCCGTTCCCGAGATTGGTTTGCAGTGATCGACCTGAAGGATGTGTACTTTCATATGTAGATCCTTCCGCACAACACAGACCCAACATTGCTGCGGTTCGCGTTCGAAGGACGAGCATATCAGTACAAGGTCCTGCCCTTCGGGCTGTCCCTGTCACCCCGTGTCTTCACCAAAGTTGCAGAGACAGCCCTTGTTCCCCTAAGAGAACAGGGTGTTCACATTCTTGACGACTGGCTCATACTAGCTCAGTCTCAGGGGTTGTGCGAACACAGGGACTTGATGCTCTTGCACCTCAGCCGGTTGGGCCTTCGGGTCAAAAAATCTCTTTTCTCGGTAAGGAGTTGGATTCGGTCAAGCATGCCTCATGCAAGGACGTGCTCAGTCGGTGTTGAACTGCTGAATATGTTCAAGAGCAGGACAGCGGTCCCACTGATATGAGACCGCTTCAACACTGGCCCCATGGCCAAGTCCCGAGGTGGGCGTGGCAACGCAGCACTCACCGGGTCCAAGTCACACCGGCCTGCCGCCAAAACCTCACCCCGTGGTCAGACCTTGAATTTCTCCAGCCAGTAGTGCCCCTAGAACAGGTCTCCAGACATGCTGTGGTTTACATGGATGCCTCCACCACCGGCTGGGGGGCCACGTACAACGGGCACGCAGTGTCGGGGGTTTGGACGGGTCCCCAACTGCACTGGCATCAACTGCCTAGAGTTGTTAGCAGTACGCATGGCCTTGAACCGTCTCAGATGGCGCTTATGAGACAAGACACGGACAACACTGCGACCATTGCGTACATCAACCGACAAGGTGGTCTACGCTCCCATCGCATGTCGCAACACGCCCGCCACCTCCTCCTCTGGAGTCAGAAGCATCTGAGGTCGCTTCGTGCCATTCACTTTCCGGGCCTGCACAACCGTACAGCCGACGAGCTGTCATGAGCTGCGCTCCACGGAGAGTGGAGACTCCATCCCCAGACGATCCAGCTGATTTGGAGACGTTTCGGAGCCGCTCAGGTAGACCTGTGCCTCTCCAGAGACCTCTCACTGCCAGTGTTTTACTCCCTGACCGAGGAAACACTCGGCATGGACGCACTGGCATACAGCTGGCCACGGGGCCTAAGCAAGTATGCGTTTCCCCCAGTGAGCTTCTAGCACAGACACTGTGCAAGATCAGGGAGGACGAGGAGCAGGTCCTGTTCGTGCCTCCCTATTGGCCCACCCGGACCTGGTTTCCGGAACTGATGTTCCTCGTGACAGCCCCTCCTTGACCAATTCCTCTGAGGAAGGATCTACTGACTCAGAGACGAGGCACCCTGTGGCACCCGCGTCCAGATCTCGGAGCGAAGGCTGTCTCCCTCCACCCTTAATGTCTGTCGACGATTACTGCTAACCATGACCCCGTAGAAGGGAAGTCCGTGGGGAAGCATGACCTGGTCATCAGGTTCCTTAGGGGGGCCAGAAGGCTAAATCCTCCACGACCCCCCCATACCCTCTTGGGACCTGTCTCTAGTGCTCAAAGCACTACAGTGCGGGCCATTTGAGCCTTTGCAGACAGTTGAGCTGAAGTTTTTATCAATGAAAACTCTGCTCCTGCTTGCACTGGCCTCCATCAAGAGGATAGGGGACCTGCACGCATTTTCGGTCGATGAATCGTGCCTAGAGTTTGGGCCGGTTAACTCTCAGGTAAACCTGAGGCCCTGGCCCGGCTATGTGCCCAAGGTTCCCACTACTCCCTTCAGGGATCAGGTGGTGATCCTGCAAGCACTGCCCCCGGAGGAGGCAGATCCAGCAGATCCTAGCTTTGCTTTGTCCCGTCCGAGCCTTGAGATGCTACGTAGACCGGACACAAAGCTTCAGGACCTCAGACCAGCTCTTTGTCTGTCACGGAGGCTGGCAGAAGGGGAATGCTGTCTCTAAGCAGAGGATGGCCCACTGGATAGTGGACGCCATCACCCTGGCTTATCAGGCACAGGGTGTGCCCTGCCCATTCAGGTTGAGAGCTCACTCTACCAGAAGTGTCGCATCCTCTTGGGCGCTGGCTCGTGGCGCCTCGCTGGCAGATATTTGTAGAGCTGTGGGCTGGGCGACCCCTAACACGTTTGCTAGATTCTATAGCCTTCGTGTGGAGCCGGTATCCTCCTGTGTTCTCACCTCAAACGGGTAGAAGCACTGAGAGGCCCCGGCTTCGGGTCAGCTTGCTATAACTGCTCCAGAGAATCCATACAGCAGACCCTGTCGAGCTCCTCCGTCCCCTCGGCAGCCAGACGTGTCAGAGCGTACGGCACCAGGCCCTCACTTGATGAATCCGTGAGAACCGGTAGAGGGCTGGGTTCCATATGTAGAGACCTAATTGGATCCCATATGTGTAAAGTCCACGGTATAGCCACAGAGCCCGTGTTTCCCTGGCAGTCAGTCTGCATTCTTAGGAGGATTACAATCACCTCTAATCTTCCATATGCACCTAAACGGTTGTTCATATGTGTAAGTGCTTCCGAAACCTCCTTCGGGAAGGATGGGGCTTCCGCACGTTCCTGTCCCAAGTGAATGGGTACATTTTCCCAGTGTTATCCAAGTTAACTGAGTGGGTAGTACTACGATGACAGTGACTGGCCTTCTTGTTGCGATCCCCGGCCTACACCAAAAGGGGGCACAGGAGGCTCGCACAGGACACTGGAAGGGGCAGCATTCGTGGCGCTTTGGTAGGGATCCCATAGTTGGTCATTACCGACGTGACGTCAAGAGTGACCGACTGAAAGGGAACGTCTCGGTTACGTATGTAACCCTCGTGCCCTGAAGGAGGGAATGGAGACGTCACGTTCCGTCGCCACGGCTTCTGTACCACCGCTGAGCGGCCGGGTCACCGGCTCGGCTCCTCAGCGAAAACCTGAATAAGCTTTGAACCTGCTGCTTACTTATACTCACGCTGTGATCAGCGGCAGCTAGATGCAATCATCGCATGCCAATGTGCATTGGCTCATTTAGTTTACACTCGAAGTGGATTGGTCTCTCTAAGCGAGATCCCATAGTCTGTCATTACCGACGTGACGTCACCGTTCCCTCCTTCAGGGAACGAGGGTTACATATGTAACAGAGACGTTTTTTGTATTGAGCTAAAAATGTGATGATCATTATGCAATGTTTCTATATTTAAAATTGGACAAATGTCTTTTTTTGAATGAATTCACGAGTTATATTTCAGGGTTATTATTGTTAGCTAAAACTATATTTGGTGATTTAAATATAGCTGAATCACATAAATATTAGGTGAAAAAATGTAAATTAAATGAAAATGAACTAAAATAAGTTTTGAGTTAAAGCACTAAAATTATTTACTGTAAATAACTAAAAATTGAACTAAAACTAAAACTGAAAAAAGTAAACCAAAATAAGTAGTATAAAAAAATAATAAAAATGATAAAAGAACATTAAGATTAAAATAAAATTAAAATGAAAACTAAAATTGAAAAATAAAACTATTTCAAAATATTAATAGAAATTAAAATAGTTAACTATGTATCACAAAAGCAAAAAAAAACAAAAAAACAAAAAAAACAAACGCAAAATACAAAACCCTTTGCATTCACATTCACATGCATATGAAGAGTGAAGCATGAAACTTACATAGTTTTAATAATATTACACATACACTATATGTATACATGTAATATACATGTTTTATTATTATGATTAATAATTTGACTAATTGAAAACAGGTGCATTTAAGCTACATTTCACATATAAAACAGCTTTAAACTACCTTTTGGTTGAGATTTATTTCATGCATTGAGTTTGTGTGGCTTCATATCTCATATCTCTCTGTCTAGATACACCATCCAGGACCTGCTGGAGCACACTTTCTTCCAGGAGCACAACGGCGTTTACGTGGAACTGGCTGAGGAAGACGATACGCTCAAATCCAGCCTGAAGCTCTGGCTTCGCATGGACGGCACCAAGAAGCTCCACGGGAAATACAAGGACAACAACGCCATCGAGTTCCTGTTCGAGCTTTACAAAGACGTGCCAGAGGAGGTGGCACAGGAGATGGTGAGCTTTACTGTGTTTCTTGAAGGAGTCTGATGCGTAGTTCTGTTTCTCATCTGCTCTGACTCTGTTAAACACTAGAGCAGATATTCCCCTCAGGCATCAACAGAGCATTTGTGTTCACAGAAGTGCGCAAATGTGTGGGCTGAGATTTCTGCAGAGATCCTGAAGCACTGATATTCAATCACACAGAACTATTAAGCAAATATGTGTTTCTTAGTAACCTACCTCTATTTAACAGGTGTTTACTGTACAAGTTACCACAACTCAAGAGGGTGAATCTTACAAAAACTTACCCAGATTACATTTCATATCATAAAATGATGGCGAAAAAAGGCTTTTGGATTGCAATATTATTTTTATGACAGTGAAGCGCATTTCCCCACTTGAATTGTAATAAGAATTATGAAATGTGCTTTACTGCCATGAATATAATGACAAAAGCTTCATAAATTCGGTGTTCATAAATAGTGTTGTCACAAAACCAAAATTTACCATAAAATTTAACGGCTCTCTGTACCATTTTTGGCAGAAAAACTAGCTAAAACTATTAGAACTATTTTATTTTAAATGTTTTTTTTTTTTTTTTATCTTTTATCTTTTTCAAAATAAAAATATTAAATGAATTAAATAACTTAAAAAATTGCATTAAAAAGATCAAATGAAAAGTTAGTTATAAAATATAAGAAACAGGTTATGTTATAACAATTTCAAAGTCTTTTACACTTACTCAGATCAGGGTTTTTTTTTTTTTTTTTGCATTAATTTGCATTCATTTACAGAGCAGATCTGAACATCAGATGTTTCATATTGTTGAAATATTGGAGTTAAAGAGTTTTTACAGAGGATATTTTAGATTTCTCTATTTATCCTGCTATAACTTAGTAAATACTGTCAACAGATAAATAAATAAAAAAAATATATACACACACACACACACACACACACACACACACACACACACATTTGTGAGCAGGAGAAAAAAAAATATTTAGGGGAAAAAAAACTTTAAAAATGTATTGTAATTGAAATTTACAGATGCAAATAGATAAAATAAACACTTTTCAATAGTCTGAAAGTTATGGAAGCAAAATAGCCCAAAATCTCAAAATTCACCAGTGCCTGAAAAAACAATGGTTTTGCCCATAGTGTCTTGCCTTAAGCAAAATATTATTTATTATTTTTTTTTTTTTTATTTTATTTTGGGCTGAAATGTAATGCAGAAATATTCAACCCAATTGATTTTCACTTGATTTTCTTTATTTTTACTCTGACTTTGCAAGCTTTCTTCTGTGACCTTCACAGTGCTGGTCATTTCCAGCGGTCTGTCCTCACTCTGAGTAGATTACTCTGCTCTTCCTGTGTCAGTGATGAGGGGACAGAACTGAACTCTTCACCTTCCCAAACTCACCTGAGTGTGCCTCAGCCTTCCCTTCAGGCCATCTGACCCTGCTGTGTGTTGCATAACGGTTTCAAGGGCATAACTTTTTAATCATCGGGCTGGAAATGTGAGAGCGGGGCCAAATGAGGAAGAGGGTCACATGAGCAGCGATAAAGCGGCTTCAAGAGCGTGTTGTGAAACTGGAGCCTTTCTCTTGTCCAGCCTGAATCCCACTAAATCCCAAGTCACATCGACGCAGGGTTATCGCGTAATTTGACTAGTGATGTGCTGATAGAGTCTTCAAGACAACATTGGCCTACATTGTTTCAATGGAAACACAGTGTTCCAGAGTTGGCTGAAAGGTTATTGAGATCTGTATCGCAGAGCCATTTTCATAAACTTCATGCCAAGAAAAATTTAGTGTTACATCGCCAAAAAATGCAGAATTTGTTGACATCAATAACAAGGCGCCATGTTTCACACTTGCGTGCTATATAAATAGTTCACCCAGAATTAAAAATGTGCTCATCCTCAGTCCATACAAGATTAGGATGAGTTTGTTTGTTCATCAGATTTGTAGAAATGTGTCATTGCATCAGTGTCTCATCAATGGATGCTCTGCAGTGAATGGGTGCCGTCAGAATGAGAGTCCAAACAGCTGATAAAAACATCACAATAATCCACAAGTAATCCACACCACTCCAGTCCATCAGTTAACATCTGGAGAAGACAAAAGATGAAACAAATCCAGCATCAAGACATTTTTAACTAATAATCTGAGTCCATAATACATAATAACGCTTCCTCCAGTGAAAAAGTCCATCTCCTGTTGTCTCTCACATCAAAATCCAGCCACATATTTGTTTAGAGCTGTTTTGTCTTGTAAACGCTGCTTGATCTGTGCAGATTTCTCTCCTGATTCAGACCAGAACACTTTTTCACTGGAAGAAGTATTATCTTTTTTTTCTCACAAATGTATATATCTCAGAATTCAGAGATATATTCGCAATTGTGAATTTAGATCTCACGATTCAGACTTTTTTCTTACAATTGTGAATTCATATCTCATGATTCAGACTTTTTTCCTGCAATTGCAAATGTATATATATCTCACGATTCTGACTTTTTTCTTACAATTGCAAATGTATATATATCTCATGATTCTGACTTTTTTCCCGCAATTGCGAATTGATATCTCACGATTCAAACTTTTTTCCCGCAATTGCGAATTGATATCTCACGATTCAGACTTTTTTCCTCACAATTGCGAATTGATATCTCACGATTCAAACTTTTTTCCCGCAATTGCGAATTGATATCTCACGATTCAGACTTTTTTCCTCACAATTGCGAATTGATATCTCACGATTCAAACTTTTTTCCCGCAGTTGCGAATTGATATCTCACGATTCAGACTTTTTTCCCGCAGTTGCGAATTGATATCTCACGATTCAGACTTTTTTCCCGCAGTTGCGAATTGATATCTCACGATTCAGACTTTTTTCCCGCAATTGCGAATTGATATCTCACGATTCAGACTTTTTTCCCGCAATTGCGAATTGATATTTCACGATTCAGACTTTTTTCCCGCAATTGCGAATTGATATCTCACGATTCAGACTTTTTTCCCGCAATTGCGAATTGATATCTCACGATTCAGACTTTTTTCCCGCAATTGCGAATTGATATCTCACGATATAATCTCACTCATTCATAAGCAATAACTGAACTGTGACTGCAACACTCGATGATGAATGAGCATAACAGGTTCCTCCTTTACCTGATGTTCATTCTGACGGCACCCATTCACTGCAGTAGGTTTTTTTGGAATCGTGTTAATATTTGAGAGCACATGAGAGTCATGGTAGACACAATATTTCTTATACTAATAAAGTTTTATCAATCATCTCATCTTTTCCAGGTGGTTCTGGGGTTTGTATGCGAGGCCGACTATAAACTGGTCGCCAAAGCCATGCGCGACCGCGTGACGGCCATCAAACGCCAGCGGGAGAAACATCGGCGGCTAGCAGAGGAGCAGCAGCAGAAGAAGAAGGAGGGAGTTTTTGAGGAAGAGCCTGAGCTGCTGTCGCCCAGATCCAGCCTTCAGATATCTGAAAGCCCCTCCCCTTATCCTCTTCAGACCCCGCCCACTCCTGTATTCCCAGTTACCGGCTCATCGGATTCTGGGATTAACGGCAGCTTCCCACCGGAGCCGGAGGAACCAGAGGCCGACCAGCACTTCCACATTCGCCATACAAGCTGCTCCTCAGCAACCTGTAGGTTTATGTGATTATATTAATGCTGTTATTCAGTAGCGATCAGTGTTGGACAGTAAGTAGTTACAGTTACAGTAATAATATTACTTTTTGCAGTTACTAGTAGTGTAACTAATTAGATTTCAGGGCCACACTTTATTTTAAGGTCCAATTCTTTCCATTAACAAACCATTAACTATGATTTTTGCCTCAAACTGCTAATTTGCTGTTTATTAATAGTTAGTAAGGTAGTTGTTCAGTTTAGATATTGAGTAGGTTTAAGGATATAGAATATGGTCATGCAGAATATGTGTTTTATAAGTATTAATAAACAGCCAATATGTTAATAATAGGAATGTTAATAAGCAACTAGTTAATAGTGAGACTTGGTCCTTACACTAAAGTGTTACCGATTTCAGTAATAATATTACAGTTACTATCCATAAAACAGCTGGTTTCTTACTTACTTTCGATGCCTCAACCCCTACTGATTTGAAATTCAGTAATTAGCTTCAATTAACGGAGTGTGAAAGAAAAGTAATGTAACTAGTAGTGTAACTAATTACTGTTGCCAGAAAGTAATAAGCAAAGTAATAATATTACTTTTGAAAGGAGTAACTAGTAATGAGTAACATATTAAATTTTTTGAGTAACGAGCCTAACACTGGTAGCCCTACATTCTCCTCAATGTTTCTTTCATGGCGTTACGTCCAGCAGCTCTCCTCCACCTGAAAACAGCAGAGCACAGTCAAACCACATCCACAAATAAACTCTTTTAATAGCCAGTGTGTGCTTATCAGGGTTACGCTCGTGCAGCTCGACACTCAGACTGAGGGGAAACTCTAGAAGAAGAAGGACACTGTGATATGAAGAAGTAGATTTAATGCATTATTAACTGCAATATGTTCCTAGATTATGTGAATGTCTTCTCTCCGTTTATATGTTAACAGTAAGTCAAGGTTATTATAATTAAAACTAATACCAGAAAACCTGCCATAAAGTAAATGTTAACTGAAATAAAATAATGTAAAATAAAATAAAAACTTATGTCAGCTAGAAATATAACTGCAATGTTATTTTAGTATCATGAGTTAATATTATTAATATTTTGAATGTTTATCATTTTTGATTTTACTTAGTTTAACTTGATGTACTAAAAAACAAACTAAAACTGAAATAAAATATAAAAAAACTATACAGACATATTTTAAAAAATGCAAACTAATAGAAACGACAAAACCATAACAAAATTTCTAGAACTAACTAAATTTCATTATCATTTAATTTAACTTGATGTACTAAAATAACTAAAACTCAGCTGAAACAATGCAGTGAGTTGTGACGCACTCCGCTGATGTTTTTCTACGATGTTTTCAAGGAAGCGAGAATCCTTCGTCTGAACATAAGCAGTGAACACAGCATCTGCTTTAAGCTTTTAACCCAGATCGATCCGGTTTTTATCCGTGAATTCTAGTGTCCTTTGGCCTTTGATCCAACTCAGCTGATATGAGAGGCATCTGTGCTATTCATGAACGCTTAAAGACAACAAGAAGAGTTTTTACTTCCTTAACGTAATGTATTTCTGAGTGAAACAGGATATTTGTGACCCTGGACCACAAAACCAGTCATAAGGGTCAATTTTGAGATGTATGCATCATCTGAAAGCTGAATAAATAGTCTTTCCATTGCTGTATGGTTGGGATAGTTAGGATAGGACAATATTTGGCTGAGATACAACTATTTGAAAATCTGGAATCTGAGGGTGCAAAAAAATCTAAATATTGAGAAAATCTCCTTTAAAGTTGTCCAAATGAAGTTCTTTGCAATGCATATTACTAATCAAAAATTAAATTTTGATATAGGAAATTTAGGTAGGAAATTTCCAAAATATCTTCATTGAACATGATCTTTACTTAATATCCTAATGATTTTTGGCATTAAAAAAATGGATAATTTTGACCCATACAATGTATTTTTGGCTATTGCTACAAATATACCTGTGCTACTTATGACTGCTTTTGTGCTCCAGGGTCACATTTAGTGACAAAATCATAAGGTGGCACTTGATTGGATGGTAAAAAGAGAGATTTTAATGAAAGAATTCAAGACAAACATTATCCATAGGGATATCAGACTGTGTTTTTGTCTCTATGTTTCTCCAGCGGACTGTGAGACGGACGGATATCTCAGTCCCTCTGGTCTACAAGATGTTCCCAAAGCTTCAAATCTCACCATCAGCTGCTCTCCAGTCCTCATCCACCAACAAGCCACGCCCACCGAGGCCACGCCCACATTCTCTCCACCAATCCCAGCTCTCCGTTTCCCCTCAGTGAGTCTATAATTACAAAATTGGCCTTGCTTAATCATGATTTAAACTCATGAGAGCCATTTAAACTCAATTTACGCAATTTTCTATGAATGCATTTCTTTGATGTCTATTGTTAATTACTCCTTAGCTGAAGGCCTGTTCCTTAATCTTCCCTCAGAGTATCGCTGTGTCTTCTAAGACTGAGAGAGGACCGCTCAGCCCTTTCTCCTCACCTGTGGACAGGTAAAGACCTGCTTTCTTGATCCTCAGCTCTTTTCTCACATCTGTGCACTTTGAGGTTTGTGTTTGGCTTTAGTGTTTTCATCTGGAGCCTATCCCATTCCCCTGGTCTTTCGTAACAGAACACATGCTCCTCATCCTATAGTATGCTGTTTATACACCACAGGGCTCTAGCAAATTACAGCATAGTTTTCCACTCGTAAGAACTTCACGTTCCTCAGCAGGCAGAGAAAAAGAGCCCGAGTCTGCCAAGCGGTAGGCTGGCTATAAACGTTTGTGGGCCTTGTAGGAAGCTCAGTGTTTGGACAGAACAGAGGCTTGTGTTGCTAAAAGACCTGGGAGACACAATTAGCTCACAGAAACAAGCTCAGAATGGACTGCCGAAGTCAAACACGGCCTCAAACTGTGTGTGGAACTTCAGCAAGGATAAAGCCAATCCAAATACTGCATCTGTCTGTTTTTTTCTCTTTAGCTGTTATATTGAGTTTCCAGAAATGCAGTTAAAAATACATTTTGCTGTCCAGTAGTTCTACCCATGTTTAAAAAGAAGTACGCTTTAGTGTACTTTTAAAAGGAGTACTTGTTACTGAAATAGTATACTTTAAGAGCAAACTGAATGTAATGATTTTGAACATATATTTACAATATACTAAACTTTACACTGCACTGTTATTGTAGGATCATTGATACTATTAGAGTTTTTTTTATTTGTTTTTATTTTCCGTTTTCATTTTAATTATAGTTCAAGTTTTAGTAATTTTGTTGTGTTTTTGTCAATTTTATTAGGTTTTTATTTTTTTTATCTTTTTTATTGTTTACATAGTTTTTAGGTTTTAGTCTATTTTAGTACTTCAACAAAATAAATAAAAATGAGAAATGTTGCCTGGCTGAAATTAAAGTTGTTTTATATCAAATTTTATTCAGTTTATTTATTCAGTTTTATTTCAAGTAAATGTTTTTTTTGTGGTTTTAGCTAATAATAATTGCTTTAATATCATTTCTATTGAACCCTGTATGTCATGTATTTAAATATATTTGTAATTGCACATTTGTAATGATGAAGTTGCAATTCGGTGCATTTAAAATATATTTACTTTAAATGTAATATCATATTAAAACCCATACTGTATGTGCATTAGTATGTTAGTCAACACATCAAAGTGTGCTTCTTTAAAGCATGACAAACAATTATAGCATAACGATTTCAAATCTACTTTAAAGTAAAACTTACAAACTGACATTATTACAATGTGCACTTTTTAAAAGTGTGTTAAGAAACAGTCAATTTTTGAAAGTAGATCTTTAAGTACACTTATGTGGCTTTTTATTTCAATAGTGTTATCTTCAAATACAGTATTTTTTTTTAAATATACTTTTAAGATTACCTGACAAGTGCACATTGAACACAGTTAAGCACACTTGTTTCTCACAAGAGTTCTGGACTGAGGATGGAAATCTGTGGGGTTAAAGGCCAACAACTAAAAGAAGGACATACACAAAGTTTGTTGAGCTACTTCAGACTTGTAAAAGCTAATAAGCGGGAGCACAGTGCTCATTAAATGCACCGTGTTCCTTCAAAAACCTAATATTAAACAAGTAAGTGTGTTGAGATGATGAGAGAGGGAAATTCCTCAGTGGTTTGTGCTTATTGAACCGATTTTATGGATCTGTTTAACTGCAGGTCTTCCAAACACCCGTTTACTTAACATGATGTTCACATTTGTACTTTACTATGTTGTGCAATGTACCAATCATGTTGATTTGATGTTAGCGTAACAAACTTGATTTTTGCAGATGGTTTGCACACAGAAGTTTAATGCTTAGGGCCCTATCATACACCCGGCGCAAGTGTTTTTGCTAGTTTCAGCCCGACGCAGTTCTCATTTTTCCGTCCTGCGCTGCGTTGTTTAAATAGCAAATGCATTTGCGCCCATTTGTGCGCCCATGGGCATGCTGGTCTAAAAAAGAGGTGTGTTCAGGTGCATTGTTGGCACGTTGCTATTTTGAGGAACTGAAAATAGACTGCGCCATAGACCAACTAAAACATAGCCTAAAGTCAATGGCGCAATATTTTTTTTGTTATTTAAAGAGCGCGTTAGTAGAAAATATGCCTCTGGGTGGGTCCACGATGTGCGTTCACTTTGCTTATTACACACAGGGATGCACAGCAGCACACAAACATGCCAAATATTAAAAATTAAAGGATTACAGTGTAAAAGAATAATATTGCATAGGCTACATAAATATAAAAATGTCACACGTCATAATGGATAGTCATTGCAGGTATCAGAATTAGGCTACCTATTTACTCGCGCATGAGCAGATCCGTTTGCTCTCTGGAGACGCGTTCAGTCTGTGCGCCTTAAAATTCTGCTGTTTAAATAGTGAATCCACCATGGTGCGAGCGCAACTCGCTCTTAAAGGGAATGGGAGATGAGACTCTGATTGGTTTATTGCACGTTATGCCCAAAAGGGACAACCCTTTTAGACCACGCTCCGGGAACGCCAAACGTTTTTCCCGTCGTTATACTAGCAAAAGTGGATTCGGAAACGCCCTAAGTGCACCTGCGCCGTGCGCTTTAGACCGTGCGCTTAAATCGTTAAAATAGGGCCCTTAGTGTTAAGGGTGTGTTTAAATATTATGTATGCATTAGCTAATAATGAAAGATGTAAGAATTATGCATGTGCACAAAGATATTTTCCTGCAGTTTGAAACGTCATGAGTGCAAATTCTATCCTTTTGTCCATGATTTGTCATGTATTTCTCCTGATGATGTCTTTCTTCACAGCTATGCTTCAGATGTGATGTCAGGCTTGAGCGACGGATACGAGGAACTGTCAGACAGAGGGAGTAAGTTTGCTGGTAGACGAACAGCAGGGAAACTCTTCAGGAGGAGAACACGCTCCCGTTTGCGCATTACAGGGGTGAGGATCATTTAACATTTCATCTGATTACATATTCATCAAACAAACTGGTGGCTGACCGATATGGGCTCTTTAATGTCTGATGCTGATACCGATAATCTTATATAAAGCTGATATACTGTATATTATTTCACACTCTACTTTTAAATATTGTAAATGCTTCAATGCAATTTATAATAATTTGACATGATATTATTTACTAAAATAATTTGGAAATGAATCTTGTGAAAAAAATGGTTTGAACTTGAAAAAGTAAATGTATTTTATTGTAAAGTTAATATCTTTTTTATAAAATTATTTTAAAAAAATTATAGCTAATTTATCATATTACAAAAATATTATAATAATATAATTTTGACAGTTCTTAGCACTTAAATAAAGGTCCCGCTTCCTAAAGTTATCGGCCAAACAAAAAACTTAGTGTCCGATGCCGATAATTAAAAACTGCCAAATATCTGCCAATATATCGGCCTTAAAAACAAAACCTGAACTTAACAATTATGACACTATTGCATTGTGTAGAACTGCTTATAGTTGAATTTTGTACAGTTATTGAACTGAACTTAATTAACACTGAACTGACTTGAGAGTTGCTTTACAGCAGAATCTAGATTTGTCTCATATTTGATAAAGTTTGCATCACTGATTGTTATTTTCCTGATTTGAAACAATCTATATTTTAGAAAAATGAAGGTGACGTGACTTGCCGATATATCGGTCAAGCACTACACTTAACCAGTCCGTTTCTCCACTTCTGCAATCAAAAATAGTGTAAATGGCAAAGGCATGGCATGATATCGCATGTGAATTCAAGACGTTTAGCAGTTGTCTGTGTGTGATCATTCTCTGTGTGGGTACGGTTTGTCCTCAGTCGTTTGTTTCTTGAAGAGCTCTTTTGGCTTGCTTTGATTAGCGATGAAAGGGCTAGAGACATAAACAACCATCACACAGTCAAACACATCAGCTTAGACACTCGCAAACATACCCCGAAGAGCAATCGGCCACTTAAGACAAAATCTGTGCATGTATTTTCAGCTGATGCAGAATATTTGTGTGTTGTTCCTCACAGGTGTCTGATAAAGTGGACCGGGTGGTCGAGTGTCAGCTACAGACTCATAACGATAAGATGGTCACCTTCAAATTTGACCTGGATGGTGACAATCCTGAAGACATTGCTGCGGTGATGGTAGGTGCCTAAGATCTTAAATGGATTTGTCTTTTCTTTTTAAAACAGCTAATTATTTGTATTTTTTAGAGTTAAGTCTATCAGATATTTTAGGGTTAGGCTGTTAGTGCCCAGTATTGCCAATGGGACACGTGTTAGCACAGAAGCACACGTGTTATCAGCTGAAGCAGAGCTGCACCAGAGTCCCGCTGCTGCCCTTATCAGGAAAATCCCACCAGCAAATAATGTACTTCCGCTCCATCAGTGAGCGCTACGCTCTTCTGAGCGCCTTTCAGAGAAACCTCGTGAGAAAGTCCTCAGTGAGGCACGTCTGCAGATCGCTCTCGCTGTGCTGGATGGATTGGGGTAGAGATGGGAAATTCTATAGGTTCCCCTCTCTTCTTCCCAATCGTTTCTGTCTCTCATCAAACTATCAAATAAAGACAGAACTAAAGTCCAAAAATGTTACTTATAAAAACAAAGAAATGGGAGATTTTTTTGTATTTTTGTTTTACTTTATTTATTTATTGTTCACATTTCACTTTACAGTAAGGTCCCATCAGTTAACATTAATTAATGCATTAACTTATGTAAACTAACAATACATTTGTTACAGTATATTTTAATCTTTGTTAACGTTAGTTAATAAAAATACAGCTGTTCATTTTTAGGTCACATTAGCTCAGGTCCATTGAATGATAATAACAGATACAACTTTTTATTTTCATTTATTAATAAATGTTGAAATTTACATTAACAAAGATTAATAACTAATATTAGTTATTTGTTTTTTGTTTTGTTGTTTTGTAATTAGCATTTCAGTTCTTTATTTGCACGATAACTGTCAGAAGCAGGACTTTTATTTTGACAACACTGGCTTTTGTTTTGATAGTGCTAAGAACTAACAAATTTTAAGTCAAAATTATATTATTATAATTTAAGAATATAACTGTCAAAGTTAAAATATTTTAATAACTTTAAAACCAAATAACTTATTACAAACACTATGTTCTCATGTTTTTTTTTTCACGTTTTTTTAAGTTCAAATAATTTTTCATATAATTCATTTTTAAATTATTTACTAATAACTATTATTAGTTAACATGAACTAACAATAAAACATAGTTAACCATTGTTAACAAATGAAACATTATTGTAAAGTGTTGCCATATTTTAACATTTTCCTTTATATAGCAAAGCACAATACGTAATACAAATGCTCATACTGACATTTTTGTGTCACATATCTGAAGATTTCGGAGATATTTGGTCATAATCTGACGAGCACATGCCCCAGATCACCCACTGCTTCAGACATCTGGTTCTGTTTGTCCCTCATTAGAAGATGCAAGAGAGCAGTTGCATTTCTGTTTTTTTTTTTTTTTTCTTGATCTGTTTGATGTGGTCTGATTCTCGGTGTCCACCAGATGGCCAGATCGTTAATGCCATTAACTAAACCTGGCACAAATTTAACACGGTTGACAATAGCAGTGAAGCATTGAGTTCCCAAGATCTAAGTAATAAAAAGTTTTGTATGTGGCGATAGAAAATTGCCTGTGGAAATTGTTTTTACTTTCAAAATCTGTACATTTAACAGTATTCTACTGTAAAATTACATAAAACAGCCTTTTACACTCTCAGAAAAGAAGGTACAAAAGCTGTCACTGGAACGGCAGCTTCTCAAAAAGTGTACAATTATGTACAATTTAGATACTAATATGTACCTTTAGGGTGCTTATACGCACACTTTAGGTGTTAAAATGGTTCAAAGGTGCACTTTTTGAAAGAACACTGACCCAGTGATAGCTTTTGTACCTTTTTTTTGTTTTTCTGAGGGTGTAAATCTATTACAGTTTTTCACCATATAGAAAAATACTTGCCATTAACCAACAGGTTTTTACGCAACTCTCTTTTACTGTTAAATTTGTAAACATTTTTACAGTTTAGTCTGATTATGAATATTTTAAAATGACTAGTATTTTAATATATGATCTAATTACAAGTACTTGATTTTTGAAATCTGATTTTGTAATCTAGGTTACAATCAGCACCGAAGAAGGAGCACCAATGTGTTTTGAAGGCGTTTCCAAAAAATGAATTGAAAAGAGGAGGAATAAAATCTCAAAACAATAATAAAATTGTGCCTTTCATGGATAAATAGAATATGAATGAACTGCTGTCATTTACCATGAATGAGAGGCTTTGATTGTAATAGTGAGTGTGTGAGAGTGATTGATGCCTATTGTCTGCATGAGCGTCTGCATGTATTTTTCTCAGTAAGTGTGTGTTTGTGTGTGTGTGTGTGTGTGTGTGCGCAGCTCGTTTTCTCACACACAGAAGCTCTCTGTTTGCTCTCAGAGTCTGGCAGTCATGTTATTGGTCGAAGCATAAACACCCACTGCTATTAGTGGTGTGTAAAAGATCAGCTTGTGGACAAACTTAATTAAAGCTGTCTTGAATCAAAAGAGTGTCCACAAGCACGCACATTTCAGCACGTTTCACCTTAAGTAGTGGAGGACTAGTTTGTATTGCACAGAGAGCCCCCTTGATCCCTGCATGGCCTACGTGCGATACGTGTGTGTTCAGAAGTCAGGCTCGCTCGTTTGCTTTTGTTTATTTCTTTTTCTTTTGCTCCCTCAAGGTGCATAATGAGTTCATCTTGCCCTCTGAGAAGGAAGGTTTCATTCACCGCATCGGTGACATTATTAAGCGAGCAGAATCTATGATGAGGAAGGACTCATTGGGTCACCATGAAAGCTATGGAGCCCCCCGTCCATCGTATATCAATGCTGTTAATTCACTCTCTGGTTCTCAGGTGAGAAACCGTCCAGTTCACTCACACACATAATCCACTGCGCTGTGATAACTACCAATAAAACATGTTGTTTATTTGAAAAACGATGTTATAAATTATTTCTTATTTTTTTTGTTATATTATTTATCATGATTTTTATAATTATAAATAATGTAATCATATTATTATATTTAATTATTATTTAATATATTATTCTAATTATTATTAATAACATTATTAGTTATCATTGATTGTAATTTACACTACCAGAATCGTTATGGTTTTTGAAAGAAGTCTATTCTGCTCACCAAGGCTGCATTTATTTGATCAAAAATACAGTAAAAAATGTGAAATATTATTACAATTTAAAATAACTGTGTTCTATGTGAATATCTGTTAAACTGTAATTTATTTCTGTGGTCAAAACTGAATTTTCAACATCATTACTCCAGTCTTCAGTGTCACATGATCCTTCAGAAATCATTCTAATATGCTGATTTGCTGCTCAAGAAACATTTCTGATTATTATCAATGTTGAAAACAGTTGTGCTGCCCAATATTTTTTGTGAAAACCACGATACACTACCATTCAAAGGTTTGGGGTAAGTAAGAATAAAAAATAAAAAATTAATAATATTTTATTCATCAAGGACACATTAAATTGAAAGTAAAGACATTTATAAAGTTACAAACTATTTCTGTTTCAAATAATGCTGTTGTTTTGGATTCTGGAAATGTATCATGGTTTTCACAAAAATATTAGGTAGTGTATATACCATAATTAATCAATAAAATAATAAATTAAATGTATAATTTGTACAATATAGAGTATGATAATTATTTGAATACCTGTTTTTCTCATAAAATCAATTATTTGTTTTCTATACACATACTGTACTTTCATTTTCCACTTTGTAGCACAGGATTTCTGCAGTAATTGCGGCTCATTTATGAGAGTGGAGTTATTGCGGTTGTAGATGAATGATGGTTATGGCTGTAGGTAAGGGTGTGTGCTCTGATCAAGCGTTTACTCAACGATATCTTTAGTTCTTTGTTGTTGTGAGCGTGTTTGTTTGAAAATGAACTGTTTCAGGTTCAGCTGACGATCTTGAGGCGTGTTCTGTCCCACTTTGTCCTGTTCTGGGCTGCACAAAAGAGGACATTAAACAATGAGCAGCTGCTTTAGATCTGTGTGCACCTTGTGCTTCTCAGTGTCCTCTGATTCCTCTGCTGTTTACCGTGGAAATGATCCTTTAAGGGAACCTGCGTAATCACAGAGTGCCTTCTCCAAATCTGCCTGTCTGAAAAAATAAAGTTGTCAGTGAAGTTAGATTGACAATGAAGACTTACAATGGATAGTTCTCGTTAATAGTTTTTGATACTCACACTTCTCTTCATAAATTGTTATCAGCTATGGTGATATGTACTGTGTGTGTATAGTTTTGTCACTTGTAACCGATATTCACACTTTTCTTCTTAAATTGTTATCAGTTAGAATATACAGTATATCGATTATATATATTATTTCCAATAACAATTAATACAAAACAGTAATTAAATTTCAAATATATAATTTTGTTGAATGTTTTTTAACCGATATTCATACTTTTTATCTTTCTTAAATTGTTATTTTAAATTTTTATTTGTTAGAATAAATATTGTTTATATATATATATATATATTAGGGGTGTCAATGTTAACGCGTTAACGCATGCGATTAATCTAAAATTTTTAACGCGTTAATATTTTTTTAACGCAGATTAATCATGTGATAATGCTTGACCCCAACTTCTTCCCGTTATCGCAGCGCAGAAGGTTATCTATCATTGTGTGATGAAGGTACAGCGAGCCAGTGTTTCCAGGGTAACGGCACAATTGGGCTATTTTGAAAATACAGTCGCGGGAAAAATTACAGAGCCACGGGTTGCGTTTTTTTGGGCTATTTTTATAATGTACCGCGGCCGTCCAAAGTGTATATAGACAAGTAAATATTAAAATAGATCCTTTCACTAATGTGTATTATAGTTGTAATGTATACCTGGCAACTTAAGAACGGAGAGGCGGCTGTAACATCACAGACAACGTGAGTTTCAGCCAGAGCACATGTTAAGGCCTTTACACAGCAGAAATAAACATGACAACAGCCACTATTGATTATATAAAATAATAAACACACGATTACGATAGGATATGGTTTGTATGTGATTTTCATGAGATGAATGTGTACATCTGAAATGCTAATTTGTGCAGCGATATAAAAGGCTATAAAGAGCATATTTTAACAACATTAAACGACCAAATTCCACATGTGATCACAAAAGGAAGTTCTTACAAACACTCGATGGTGGTTTAAAGTGAGTTCTGAGTAAAAGTGTACTATTAATCTCATAAATTGTCTTATGTAGCATGATGCTAATATTAGCTCTAATGCACCTGCAGAACAGGTGCATTAGAGCAATGTCATAATACTTCATGTAAGGTCGCAAGAAAATGTTTTGTTGTATTCATTTAGAAATACTTTTGATAATAGTTGGTAAATGTAAACTGGGATTGAAGCGATGTGGTTTGGTAAACGTTTTATTGCCAGTATAAAAAAATAAAAGAATAATGATAAAAGAATAATAAGGATTATGTCTCATACCTGGCGGAGGTGTGAAAGGTTCTGTTTCCTTAAACTAGTTTGTCATGCATTTCATTTCAACACATTTACAGGTAAATCCTAGTATTTTAAATGTGCGATTAATCATAATTAATCACATGCCATGACTGTGATTAACGCGATTAAATTTTTTAATCGATTGACAGCACTAATATATATATATATATATATATATATATATATATATATATATATATATATATATATATATATATATATATTAGGGCTGTCAAAGTTAACGCGTTAACGCAAATTCATTTTAATGGTACTAATTTTCTTAACACGTGATTAACGCAGCAGGCATTTTCTGTTTGACCCGTGGCCTAGCCCGTAGTTGGAGAAATGGAGATGCACAGTGTTGCCAACTTAGCGACTTTGCAGACCCCTTTAGCAACTTTTTTTTCCCCCCATCTTCAAAAAAGCGCCTAGCTACAAATCTTTAGGGTTTGCCCAAACCTTATTTAGCTTCTGAGACTCTAGTACTGCCGCGCAAGCGTGAGGTCTTGCTGTCCCAGCGCGCGCACATCTTTGTCTCTCAGTGTGTCTGCATTTTTCAGCGAGCAGCGGAGAGGAGCAGCGCTTTCAGTATTATGTTGCTTATCTAATTTTACATGCAAATATAGCCGAAACCACAGCACAGCTATTGTCATTATCTTATGTGTATTTGATTTCATCAGACGACGGCTCGATTATCAGGATTTTTGTGCAGATTAACATATTGGAAGGGAGAGCTGGTTATGTAGCCTAGTCTTAATGGGTCGTGTTTCAGTCACTATTTCATATTCATTCCGTTGTCTGACAACAGAAACCATAAAATATATAAATGAAAACAGTTTTATTGAGAATTTAGCTGCATCAAAATACAGTATGTGGGCACAGAGAGGCAAACAAATCTAATAATAAATGTACATTGCATGTTCAGAAGAAGTGAGCTGCCCTGTCGTGCAAAAATGTAAACAGATTTGTGTCAGTAAATTGCTCAGTGCAAAGAAAGAGAAGTAATGGGAATCTGGTATTTCTTTTTTTATGTGTCTAATAGACATGAACAAGTTCTTTGAAAAACATCTATGACCTTTGAAACATGTCTAGTCTTCATGCTCTATGTTGACTATGGTTTCAATAATAATAAATATACATTTGCATAAAGCATCCATATTTATCCATGCCCATGTTGATTAGAGTATTAAAAACTTGAAAAGTATTAATTTAAGGTACATTTAGAACAGATAAAAATGTGTGATTAAGTTGCGATTAATCACGCGTTAACTCATGACAAGCATGCGATTAATCGTGATTAAATATTTTAATCAATTGACAGCCCTAATATATATATATATATATATATATTGTGTTGCGATGTTGTGTTTATGTGAGTCTCTCCCTGCCTTGTGTTACCCCGTTTGAGTTGTGGATTAAAGACTGTTTATTTTGAAGTTTATCTCTCATCTCCTCATTCCATGTCCTGCCACAGTGCTCAACCGTGACAGAATACCAGACCTAAAACAGTAGCGGCGCCCCTTCTCCCTGTTATGTTTGCGGTTTTGAAAAAAATTTTGTTTTCTATTTTATCCTCCCCGTGGCATGGAAACTTCCACGCAGTTCATTGCATCCCGCAGAGATCTCCCGTTTGTGGAGTACGCCAGGGAGTTCTGCGGGCTCACCGCGGCGACGGCGCTGGATGATGCCATGCTCAACTTGCTGTTCTGGCATGGGGCCAACTACCATCGCCCCGTGGACCTCCCAGACACCACTGGACTAAGCTGGAGGGAAGGTATCCTCCAGTGTCTGGAGAGTGTCCAGCCCCGAGCCAGAACCAGTCTTCCGTCAGTCCCGCCGGGCGTTCTTCAGTCAAGTCAGCCGGCTGCTCATCAGTCTAACCCACCAGCCGCTCATCAGTCAAGTTCGCCGGCCGCAGCTCTCTCCAGCCCACCGGTCGCGGCTCACTCAAGCCTGCCGGCCGATCTTCAGTCAAGTCTGCCGGCTGCAGCTCACTCGAGCCCGCCGGCCGCTGCTTACTCAAGTTCGTCGGCCACTTCAAAGTCAAGTTCGCGGGCCGCTGCTCACTCGGGCCTGCCGGCTGCTGCTCACTCGAGCCCGCCGACCGCTGCTCACTCGAGCCCGCCGACCGCTGCTCACTCAAGCCCGCTGGCCGCTCCGAAGTCAAGTCCGCTGGCCATTTGTCAGTCAAGCTCGCCGGCTGTGGCTCCCCCAAGCCCGCTGGCCGCTCCGAAGTCAAGCCCGCTGGCTGCGGCTCCCCCAAGCCCGCTGGCCGCGCCGTTGTCAAGCCCTATGCCGACAGCAGCTGTGTCCCTCACCTCAAGCCAAAGGAGGAATCGGAGGAGGAAAAGGCTTTCGGCTCCAGCCGCAGGGTTCGCTCCAGTGTCGGCTCCAGCCCCAGGGTTTGCTCCAGTGTCAGCTCAAGCCCCTGTCCAGAGTCGAGAGATGGCTCTAGCCCTTGATCAGAGTCGAGAGATGGCTCTAGCCCTTGACCAGAGTCGAGTGATGGCTCTAGCCCCTGACCAGAGTCGAGTGATGGCTCTAGCCCCTGATCAGAGTCGAGAGATGGCTCTAGCCCCTGACCAGAGTCAAGTCATGTCCCCTGAAGCCTTGTCCACAGGAATAATTCTAGTCGGTCTTGTCGGTCTTGTCTTGTCCATAGGGGTTCTTCCAAAGCAGGCTGCTTCTCCTGTCATGGCCACGGAGGCCATTCCCAAGCTGCTTGCTTCCCTAGTTGCCTCGATGGAAGCGGTTCCTGAGTTCACCCCTGAGAGGGCCCCTGTCACCACCTTCAGCCCAAGGAGGGCTGTTGGTCTCAGAGGGCCTCAGATTCTGAGTCTAGCCCAGAGAGGGCTCCTGTTCCTGAGTTTAGCCCATGGAGGGCTCCTGTTCCTGAGTTTAGCCCACGGAGGGCTCCTGTTCCTGAGTCTAGCCCACGGAGGGCCTCAGAGCCCGTAATTTCAGCGTAATTGACCGTAATTGGTCAGCGTCCGGTATTAACATCGATATTGTGTTCTTGTGAGTCTCTCCCTGCCTTGTGTTACCCTGTTTAAGTTGTGGATTAAAGACTGTTTATTTTGAAGTTTACCTCTCATCTCCTCGTTCCTCATCCTGCCACAGTGCTCAACCGTGACAATATAACAGTTATATATATATATTATTTCCGATAACAATTTAAGAAGAAAAGTATGAATATCCACCAAAACAGTAATATAATTTCAAATATATAATTTTGTCGAATGTTTTTTAACCGATATTCACACTTTTCATCATTAAATAGTTACCGGATTTGATAATGGCTTTACTTAAAAACAGCACCCAGCAATATCATGATATGCCATAGTATATTCAACATAAAACAACAGCACTGTGGCAGGATGAGGAACGAGGAGATGAGAGGTAAACTTCAAAATAAACAGTCTTTAATCCACAACTTAAACAGGGTAACACAAGGCAGGGAGAGACTCACAAGAACACAATATCGATGTTAATACCGGACGCTGACCAATGGGAAACACAGGGCTTTTAAACACAGGGAACGTAATCAGGGAGAACATTCATTCATTTTAAACACAGGGAACGTAATCAGGGAGAACATTCATTCATTTTCATGTGCAGAATATGTAGAATTTTAACAGTTAGCTTAACCGTTTTACAGTTAAACATAGCCCAAAGAATTTAATTAAAAAAATATTTCACCAACTTTATATATATATGCGATAAATAATAAAGATGATGTTACATATATTTTATTAAATATTCTTGTTTACATGTTTATAATGCATACTATTATTATTATTATTACTACTACATTTACATTTAGTCATTTAGCAGACGCTTTTATCCAAAGCGACTTACAAATGAGGACAATGGAAGCAATCAAAATCAACAAAAGAGCAATTATGCACAAGTACTATAACAAGTCTTAACACAAGCTTAACATAAGATATGAGAATAGCATGAAATTGATATTTCAAAAATGTAACTTTTTTTTCTTTTTTTATTTTTGAGTGACCTATCCCTTTAATTAGTTTTTTATTAATATAGATTTTTATAATACGTAAATATGATTTTTTAAATGAAATTACACTATAAAAAGAAACTAAAACTGCCAGTAGGTGGCAGTAAAATGTCGTAATGAATAAATCATTGAGTCATTTATAAATTCATTGGATTCGTTCAAATGGCTGATTCATTCAGGAATGAAGTAAATCTTTATGAATGGGTAACTGAATCATTGGTTAACCCCATTCATTCAAAACGCGGATTCATTCAGATATTGTGTGTTTTTGTGTGCTTGGAAATGCACAATGCTTGTGATGTGGTTTTAATAGGTAATATTTAAGTCGGCAAACTGAGCAAAAACAAACAATATTTTGTTCAAAATATAACACAATATTAAATTCTTATTTGCTTAACTGCTGTATGAAATCACTCATGAAATCACTTTTGCATGCTATTGGGGACAAAAACAGCACTCCTGTGATATCGTTAATTATGTTAAAATGAGAAAAATTCATACAGCGGCATTTTTCTGGCCTAATATCTTGAACTTTGGGAGCACATAACTGCATTTATGGACTACGTAGTTGTTGTCCTGCATCACGTAAGTTAGTCAACAGTCAGCTGTATGAAATCTAAGACGACGAACAGGTCTAGGTGCGAGGCGGTGCGTTAACATATTTTAATATTTATTTTTCCATAACTAATTAAATTAAATTAAGGTTGTTACAGTTCTTGCTGTGATCGGGCCTGACACGTTACGTCACACAAAGGAACACGTCAAAAATGGTCTCTCTCTCTCGCGATGTTGATTGGTTGACGAGAATCGAATCTTTTAAACTGTCATGACTCTGATTTTTTTTCTTTTTTTTTTCTTTTTAATTATTGCAATAACTTACATTCCTTGAGGTCTTAGATTTTTGGTTTTTGAAGCCCTCATTATTATTTTCAACACTCATTCTGACCCTATGTCCAATATTATCTATTTTTAAGGGGTGGCTCCAGTAAAAGGCCATTGTTATGATCGTCTAACGTCATTCGATAGGAAAAAGTATCATCCACTATATAAATATAATGAGCTCTCTTATAGATCTAACTCATGCCCAATGAATAAGTTTTTAAAAACATTATACATACAAAACAAGACAAAGTATTATGAAATTGTTTACTCACTTTATTATTATTATTATTATTATTATTATATTTTTAGTCATTGTTATTAAAATTATTTTATTGTTTCAAAAATCTGAAACAATACATAAACAATCCATTCTGTTCTGACACATGAAAATGATCTGTATCATAAAATGCAATATTGGCCACATTTTTTTTTTCATGTCAGGGACTGTATCATCTGGTTGAAGGATGACATTTAATGAATTTGCTTATTTAAACAGAAAGAATTAATTCTTTTGTTATTTAGTAACAGTTTTGGTCACACTTTATTTTAAGGTCCAGTTCTCATTATTAATTAACTATTAACAATTACTTTTACCTCAATAAACTCCAAATTTGCTGCTTTTAATAGTTAGTGCAGTAGTTGTTAAGTTCAGGCATGGAGTTTAAGGATTAAGGGATCTAAAATATGCTTATGCACATATTAATGCCTTATTAATGTTACTTATTAATGCCTTATTAATGTTGTTTATATATATATATATATATATATATATATATATATATATAACAACATTAATATGTACTAATAAACAGCCAATATGCTAGTAATACGCATGAAAGTTAATAGTGAGAATGGGTCCTTAAAATAAAGTGTCACCAGTTTTCTAAAAGCAATAAGGCACTTGAGGCTGTGCTATTCATAAGTTATACATATATAGCGTATATGTGGGATACAGTAATGTGAACACTGTGGTATTTTTAGCTGTTCTTTGGAATAAAATCTTCAAGTTGTGTCCAAACTCTGCAGAACAAAACCCAGTCTCTGTTTACTCCAGCCTGCCAGTCAACTGATCTGCAGATATGTCTTAATGAGAGATGAGAGGAGCAGAACAATGGTTGTTTTATTTGGATGTGGAGATCGTGGGTTGCGTAAGCTCCGCTCGAGAGCCAGCTCCTGATTACAACCATCCAGACCTCCTCCTGCAGGCGTCTTGAGGAGTCTCCTGCGTCGCTCGTGTATGACAGAATGTAACCCTCCAAACCAAACCGCTGGCCTCTTTTCCAATAAGCAGTGCAGCTGTGGAGTGGATGCAACAGAAGTGTTGTTTATGTGTGTATGAGCTGTTTCGTCCATAGAGAGTGCTTGTCGTGTTAATGATGGAGTAAATAATCTGCAGAATGACTGTGAAGGAGCTCAGAGAGATTGAGCCAGTACACGTCAGCTGCTCTTAACCTTCATTAAACTTAAGCGCTCTGTCATTAAAGAATATTACACTAATGAATAAACCTCAACACTGTTACTCCCCATTAGCCTCAAAACGTTCAGTTCTCAAACCAAACAATCACAATTTGAATGTAATCCAGTAATGAAATAAATGGCAGGATTGCACAATGCTGTACAATTACAGAATACAGGATACATTAAGTTGTATTTACTGCTGACGTGTTTAAATATGAACAAATTAAATTAAGTAAATTTTTTAATTAAATTACATTTTAAATTAAATTAAATTTGACATTAAAGTAAATAAAAATTTAAACAAATGAAAAGTTAACAAAGTCCAATGATAGAGAGTGCGTCTCGGGGTACTGGTGCCGTAGGGTCAAGGTGCTCTCTGGTCTAGGGTTTATCACTGTCACGCTTGCCTACTGTGACAAAACGAGGAACGAGGAGACAAGAATAAACTCAAAATAAACAGTCTTTAATCCACAACTCAAACAGGGTAACACAAAGGCAGGCAGAGACACACAGGAACACAACATCAACGTTAAGACCGGACCCTGGACAATGGAAAACACAGGGCTTATAAACACAGGGACTAAACGAGGGAATTAATTAAACACCGGAGGAATCAAATCAAAACACAGCTGGGACAAACAGAACTGAATGGGAACAGGAACAGGAAAAACCATATATGGGCACATGAGGGAGGGAAACACACAAGACACAGGAACACAGGACTGACAATCACAGTCCATCAAAGAATACTTCAGAATGATCATGGCACTCTTGTGCATTAAAAAGCCTTCATTATCAAATGGCTACGTCCAAAAAATCTAAAAACTCTCCAAAGTGTTTCGGCACATGCCTTCTTCAGGGAGAGCAAACAAGCAGCTTAGCAGCACAGATGAAAGCAGAGTCATTCATTCAGTCATCTGATCATAGTCATGTGACCAACAACTCTCTACAGCTCTAAACATTTACAAAAACAATCATTTCCACAAAACATACAGCATATTTTCATACTCAAGAATACTACTTCAAAAAAAAATAATAATAATAATAAAAAATAAAAATAATTATAAAAAAATAAGTAAAATCCAAGTCCTCATTTAATCCTGGATACATATTGGCCTTTAGTCTAGAGTCTAGAAAAAATGATTTTTAAATAGAGAGTACAAGTTTGAAACTATTCAAAAAGCTAAGGTACGTGCAGAAAATATGACAAGGGACAATTTGTTACAAAGAAAAATAAGAGTAAAAATTCTAATAAGGTCTATTTTGTAACAAAATATAGTACGAATGCTGAGAAAAAAAAACATTATTCAAAAAAAAAAATTGGGGTATTCTACAAAGTTATGAACTGCTGAGAAACATATTTCCAGATCCTCCAATGATTAGTTTTAGAAAATGCACAACCTTAGGGGACAAATTAGTACATAGTTATTTACCAGCTAACCATGTAAGTTCTTGGTTAGGGAATAAAGCTTTGTGATAATGTGGTGCAAGGAAAAACATTCTTAGATGAAAATACGAATAAGGTTTACTCTATTAGACATTGTATTAATTGTCAAACTACCCGTGTTATTTATAGACTAGAATGTCCTCAATGTAAGGTGTTTTATGTTGGAAGAAGAAAAAGACCGATTGGCTGAACACAAATATGCCATCAGGAGGTAATGAAGAATATCCCATGGCAAAACATTTTAAACTAATGCATAATAGTAATCCTTCCATCTTTAGAATACAAGGTATTGATCATATAAACATTACTATTAGGAAAGACAATAGAGAACTTAAACTTAATCAAAGTGAGACATTTTTGATTTACAAATTAAAGGCTAACGTACCCAGGATTAAATGAGGACTTATATATATATATATATATAATTTTTTTTTTTTGATTACTGTTCTTGAGTATGAAAATATGCTGTATGTTTTGTGGAAATGATTGTTTTTGTAAATGTTTAGAGCTGTAGAGAGTTGTTGGTCACATGACTATGATCAGATGACTGAATGAATGACTCTGCTTTCATCTGTGCTGCTAAGCTGCTTGTTTGCTCTCCCTGAAGAAGGCATGTGCCGAAACACTTTGGAGAGTTTTTAGACTCTTTGGACGTAGCCATTTGATAATAAAGGCTTTTTAATGCACAAGAGTGTCATGATCATTCTGAAATGAAAAGTTAACATGGTCCAAAAAACAACAACATTATGGTAAAGACAAATATACAAAAACTGAAGGAAACAAACAGTATTAAGAGATAAGTCAGAGATAAATATCATATATTAAAAGGTTGTGTTATAAATTATAAAAATAGAAACTAGTGTACAAAACCCAACATAGAGTGATCATATTCCCAGGTGGTCTAATAAAGGTTTCCAAATTTTCTGAAATAGTTCTTGTTTGTAATAAATCATAATCTCTCTATTTGTATAATGTTCATCAGCTCGATAAGCAGCCATTACTCCATTAATGATATGTTTATTCAGCGAGGATGCATTAAATTGATCAAAAGTGACAGTAAGGGCATTTATAATGTTTCAAAAGATTTCTATTTCAAATAAATGCTGTTCTTTTGAACTTTCTATTCATCTGTGAATCCTGAAAAATAAAATCTATCACGGTTTCCACAAAAGTATTGGGCCGCACAAGTGTTTTCAACATTAATAATAATCAGAAATGTTTCTAGAGCAGCAAATCAGCATATTAGAATGATTTCTGAAGATCATGTGACACTGAAGACTGGAGTAATGATGCTGAAAATTCAGCTTTGATCACAGAAATCAATTACAGCTCAACAGATATTCACATAGAAAACAGCTATTTTAAATTGTAATAATATTTCACAATTTGTACTGTGTTTTTGATCAAATACACACAGCCTTGGTGAGCAGAAGAGACTCTTTCAGAAATATTCCCCCACCAGCCTCTATAAAACAGGATTTGAAAGTACATTTATAATATATTACAAGCTGTTCTTTCCTTCCAGCCAAACCTTCACAGTCTGGCACGAGCTCATTCCTCTTCCTCACTCCCAGGTAAGCTTGAGTAAACTGTGCCATTGAGTATTGACGATGGTGAAATGAAGTAACGCTCTGGAGCTGTCTCATGATTTCAGCAGAGTTTGGTCTGGGCACAGGAGCGAGAGCCTCTCCTCAAGGAGCCGCTGGAGACGTTACCTCATCCACACGTCCGCTCTTACGCTCGCAGTCTTTCCATAATGCCCCAGGTGAGCACTTCTCTCCATTCTGACTCGGCTTTAATCTCAAATGTCATCAGGCGCCTTCTGCACACACAGAACTCAAAGCTGCAGTCTCTGGGGACTGACTGCTGGATACTTGCTTTCACTGAAGGCCACTTGTTTGTGAGCTGTGAATGCTGTCATCACCGTTCCCAAATTACGAAAGCTGCATTCATTTAAAACATCGACAGACGTCATTTTGACAAATAAACAATAAGACATATGCTCTGTTATAATTCCCTGCTTTAGGAACGTCTTCAAAACAAAGAGTTTTTTTGCAGTGATGCCATAGAAGAAGCATTTTAAGTTCCACAAAGAACCTTTCAGTGAACAGTTCTTAAAAGAAGAACATTTTAACAATCTAAAGAACCTTTTTCCAGTATAAAGAGCCTTTTGTGGATGGAAAGGCTCTGTGGATGTCAAAGATTCTTTATATAGAACCACAGATGCCAATAAAGGACTTTATTTTTAAGAGTGTATGAAAGTTTTAAAGCCTCCCTGTGAAAACAGAGATGGACAGAGATGCGAGTGAGGATTTGAGAAGATAAATGAAATTTTTTTTTGTGTATTATATTGGAGTAACTCATTTGATACTGTTTAATAAATCGCATGACCAGATCGCGTAATACCCCATCAGTTATCTATGGAAGCTTATTTCTGCTATGAAATAAAACAGTAAAATAAGTAGTTGCAGTTTTTCATCTCACAGTTCTGACTTTTTCCTCGCATTTCTGAGTTTATATCTCATAATTCAGACATTTTTGTGCAATTCTGAGAAAAAAACTTATAAACTCAAGATTCTGAGAAGAAACATCTGAATTGTGAGATATTAAATTGCAATTGTGATAAAAATAAAAAAAAGTCAAGCTTGTTTGTGGCAAACTTGAATTAAAAAAAATAGTTGTGCTTTTTTATCTCACAGTTTTGACTCTTTTCCTCTCATATTTGCACGTTTATATCTTTATATCTTATATCTATATACCATTTTGCCAAAATTTCAAGAGAGAAGTCTGAATTGTGAGATAAAAAGTTACAAATACCTTTTTTCATTTTTTTATTCTATGGCAGAAATAAGCTTCCATAATTATGTTTTTCATATTAATAAAGCAGAAAAAAACAAAGAACTTGCAAAATGGCACTAAGTAAGACTAAAAGAGCTCCTGACACATTTTTCCTGTGAAATATTGATGTTGCATGAAAAATATGCTAAATGTTACACACTATTTTACTGAACAATGACATGGCAACTTAAAATGTGCTTCAAATGCAATGATTTAAAATTGAGGTTTTTCTAAGTGTTATTGTGACCAAATTAGCATGTTAAACTTTTTTTTTTTTTTTTTTTTTTTTAGATAATACAATAGTTTTACCAAAGTTAAAGCCCGTTCACACCAATAACAATAACTATATTAGTGTCCACACCAGCGGATGACATGGTTCTTTTTATTATAAGCTCACTGCAGTTTTGTCATCTGCCGCTTTAAATGCTCGCTCTCTTTAAGATCGGATGGATTCTGATTGTCTGTCAATGCTTATATCATTCATCAACTTGAAAAATATTGATCTGAAAGAGATCCCAATGATATTGTTCCTCTTTGTCATTATCGTTACAGTTGTAGTATGACTTACTTTTTCCTCAAAGAATTAGAACGATTTTTAAAACTTGTCATTTTTATTATTGAACGTTAATATTGGCTGTCAAGACAAAACGTACATACTGAAATGGAATTGTGTTTACTTTTATGCATTTGGCAGATGTTTTTATCTTGCATTCAAAGTAACATTTGATCAGTTCATGGGTTCGTGGGAATCGAACCCATAACCTCCTGTTTTAGCTTCATTATTGTATCAACAGTAAGCAATCGCATATACATCTTTGGGAATGACAGAGAAAAGACATCAGTGGAAAGTTTACAGCCCAGTCCATCAAAGAGCCAGATAATGACTTCTGCACATCTGTTTGTAGGTTCCTCTGCTCTCTCATAGAGGAGCTCTGTTGTAAATAGCGCTCCTCCTGAAGAACATTCTGTTCCGCTGCCTTCTGGCTCCATGCCTCCTTCATGCATCTCGCTTCTTCACTTTCTGTAAAAGAATAGCCAGATCACTGACGCACCCCCAACTCGGAAACTCGGAGCTCAAAGAAAATTTTGAGTTTCCCACTCATAATAACGACTTTGTGGTGGCGTTCATGTGCGTTCAACTCGTAAATACGATGTATCCGACATGACTTGAACGCACCATTAGTCAATCTGTGTGAATGCTTTGAGTTTATTGAGCATTGACAGACGCACAGTGAGAGGTGATGGGATGAGCTCATAGGTGTGTGAGATCTCACAACCTGTTACGCTCATTCATCATCGAGAGTTGCAGTCACAGTTCAGTTATTGCTTATCGTTATGAATGTGATTCAGTCAGCTGCAACAGTAGCTGTTGTTGTTTTCTGGAGAGGCGTTTGTCCAAAAAGGTTGTTAGATCTTTCCATCATATATTGAATGGTTTCTATATAAATTTATAGATGCATGATATATAGTGCATGCTGTGACTGTATTCGCGCTCATGTAAACATCACTAATACTAACTTTGTCATGTAACTCAACCACATATTTGTGCTGCAGACATGATTGAAGTTTCAGGTCATGCAGCTTTTTGAGGAGTGACATTTATCATTTTGATAAATGATAAATGGCCAATATTAATAGTCTATTCTACTTAGTCTAAATGAATTAGAAATAAAACACTAACAAAGCTAAAAATCATTTGCTTTAAGTCTGCTAGTGAGTTCATCGCAACATTATATTGTACAGTATGAAAAATGGATCATTTAGAAAATGTTAAAGATTACAATTAACAATGGCGATTAAAAATAATGAGTGCTTTTAAAAATTAGCTTTTATATATAAAAATTTGGGGAAAAGAGCATTAATAATTAAATATACTATATATATATATATATATATACTCATAAACAAAGATTAGTCCATAACAGATGTAGTAACAATATATTTTATGTTTACATTTTACATTTATGCTTTAGCATACACAATATATTTAAACTTTTAAATACTTCATATTTAAAATTTTATATTTGCAAAAAAAATGTAAGATTTTTTGTAGTGTGAAAAGCAAAAAAAAAAAATACATAAATAAATAAATAAATTAAAAAAAGCTAATGAGCAGTGTAACCACACAGCAGTGTTATTTTAGTATAAATAAGATATACTATAATAGTTTTTAATCAATATTTTATTACAGTTTTTATTTTGTATTTTTCTTTTAATTTTTTTCTGTTTTTAATACTTTATTTCAAGTAATAAAAACGGATTTTTCCTGGTGTTAGATGTTGCTGTAATATCCGCTTCACATAGCAGTGTTATTTTAGTGAGATACTATTATAGTTTTTATCAATGTGTTATTGCAGTTTTTATTTTGGTTTTATTTTTTGTATTTTTCTGTTTTTTATTTTAATTGTAAAATGTAAAGTTTTAAAAATTGCAATTTTGTTGTGTTTTTGTCCTTTATATTAGTTTATGATTTGCTTTTTATTTTTGTTTTTTAAAATGTCTGCATAGTTTTTTTTTTTAATTAATTAATTTTTATTTCAGTTTTAATTGTTTTAGCATATCAAGTTAAACAAAATGAACATGAGAAATGTTGCTCTGAAAACTAGCTGAAATAAAATATTTTTTTTATACGTTATTTTAAGTATGTTAGATGTTGTTGTTGTAATATCCGTGCCACACAGCAGCTCTCACTCTAATCTACTGTCTAATGAACTGATGTTCTTTGTCATTTCCCAGGTTCTCCTCATCCTCATCACATCCCATCAGCATCAGTCTATCCTCCTCATGTTCAGCAGTTCATCCCCTCATACCTGAACGCCGGCACCCGTTTCCCCTTCCCTTTCCCAGCTCCTCCAGCCTCCCCAAACCCAGCGCACACTCCTCTCTCCCGCATCCACAGCGGCCCATCATACTCCTCTTCATCAGGCTCCAGCCCAGACGTCTCCAGTCCCGCTCCAGATGTCTTCCAGACATCTCCGGCTCACCTGTGGCCTCCTCACAGCCAGCCGCTCTTCTCTCTGGCCAATGTGCTGTCTATGGCCATGAGCATGGCCCAGTCCTTCATGCCCACTCCGACTCTGGTTCAGGCCATGTACACTCCCCAGTATCCTCCATCCGTCCCGCCGGAGCCGCAGTATAGCCCAGAGTATTACCAGAGCGTGGATTCCCCATTTGGAGATGCTGCGATGAGAACAACTCAAAGGTCTGCTTCATCCAGCCAGCAGGTTCCTCAAGAGGGAATGCTGTTTGCAAAGGAGTCCTGTAAGGAATCTTCTCAGGGCTACAGAGTGGCGTTCCCCAGACACTTACTGGAGCAGCGGAGCAGCCCTGGATCTTCATCTGGACAGTCGTCTTCCTCGCGAGCCAGTCCAGACAGCAGAGTAAGCTTCGCGAATTAAGGCTGATAATTCATTGATAATAAAACCAAAATACAATAGGCTGTGGTTTAATTAAATAAATATACCTGTTTTTCTGAGTGAAGCATGGCACTGTGTTCTTGTACACATGAGCAGCTCATGATCAAGTGTTTTCAGCGGCTCTGAGGGTTTGGTTTGTAGTAAACACTGCTCCAAACTCTGGGTTGCATTAACATGCATTTAGAAATGCTGCGTATGTCCATCATCTCCTAAACATGTAATGAGAAATGCTTGTAAACCATCTTTTGTCAACAAAATTTAAGCTTTAAGGGCTCCCTTTGGTTTTCAGGCTAAAATAGAAGCTTGATGGTTTACAATTTGAAAATGAAGAAATTGACACAGCCACAAATATTAGTGTTGTCATTGTACAAATTAAAACTTTAAAATAAATAAAATAAAATCCTGTCCTCTTCCTCACCCTCCTTCATCAACTCTAACAGCTGACAACTTTGCCACGTTCTTCATTAATAAAATTAAAATCATCAGTGCACAATTTTCCACACCACAATCTGTCAAGCACATCTTACCAGCAAACATACACTCGTTCACATCCTTCTCTCCACTCTCTGAGGCAGAAGTCTCCAAACTCATCCTTTCTAATCATCCTACTACTTGTCCGCTTGATCCTATTCCATCTCATCTCCTTCAAGCCATTTCTCCTGCAGTTGAACCTGCACTCACTCACATCGTTAACACATCCCTTCACACTGGAGTTTTTCCCTCAGCATTTAAACAGGCTCCTATAACCCCACTACTTAAGAAACCCATCCTTAACACATCTCTTTTAGAGAACTACAGACTGGTTTCCCTTCTTCCTTTCATTGCAAAAACACTTGAACAAGCTGTGTTCAAACAAGTCTCTGCCTTTCTCACACAGAACAACCTCCTTGACAGCAACTAGTCTGGTTTCAGAAATGGACATTCAGCCGAGACTGCCTTGCTCTCAGTTGTTGAAGCCCTAAGACTGGCAAGAGTGGATTCCAAATCTTCAATACTTATCTTGCTCGATCTGTCGGCTGCTTTTGATACGGTCAACCACCAGATCCTCCTGTCAATCCTATTGAGAAAGGGCATCTCAGGATCCGCACTCCAGTGGTTTGAGTCTTACCTCTCAGTTAGATCCTTCAAGGTATCTTGGAGAGGTGAGGTGTCCAAGTCGAAACATCTAGCTACTGGGGTGCCACAGGGCTCAGTTCTTGTACCACTTCTCTTCTCTGTCTACATGGCATCATTAGGTTCTGTCATTCAGAAACATGGCTTTTCATAGTATCACTGCTATGCTGATGACACTCAAGTCTACCTCTCATTCCATCCTGATGATCCGAAGATAGCTGCTCGTGTCTCAGCTTGTCTAACAGACGTTTATTGCTGGATGAAGGACCATCACCTTCAACTCAACCTTGCCAAGACAGAACTGCTTGTGGTTCCAGCAAACCCATCACTTCATCACAATTTCTCCATGCAGTTATGCACATCAATCATAACTCCTCCAAAAACAGCCAGAAACCTTGGAGTTGTGATTGATGATAAGCTGAATTTCTCAGACCACATTGCTAAAACTGTCTGGTCCTGCAGATTTGCTTTATTCAACATCAAGAAGATCAGGCCCTTTCTTTCGGAACATGCTTCACAATTCCTTGTTCAAGCTCTTGTTCTGTCCAGACTTAACTATTGCAATGCTTTCTTGGTAGGTCTTCCAGCCAGTTCTATCAAACCTTTACAATTAATCCAGAATGCGGCAGCAAGATTAATGTTTAATGAGTCGAAAAGAACGCACGTCACACCTCTGTTTATCAGTTTGCACTGGCTACCAATAGCTGCTCGCATAAAATTCAAGGCATTAATGTTTGCTTACAAAACCACCTCTGGCTCTGCACCCCTTTACCTAAATTCAGTACTTCAGACCTATGTGCCTCTAGAAGCTTGTGTTCTGCAAGTGAACGACACATTATTGTTCATCCCAAAGAGGCACAAAATCACTTTCACTGACTTTTACATTCACTGTTCCCTCCTGCCCAACTCAATCCCAGCAGCTGAATCCTTAGCCATCTTCAAGAATCGGCTAAAAACAAATCTCTTCCCTCTTTACTTGACCCTCGAACTCTAGCACTCTCTATTCTAATTCTATTCTTAAAAAAAAAAAAAAAAAAAAAACTTGCACTTTATTCATTTACTTCTTGTTTTCTACAAAAAACACTAGCTTTTCTAATCTTTTTGTATTCTATCTGTTTTCTTTTTATTTATTATACAATTAACAAAAGCAAAAAAGGCCTCTAACACTAGCTTGCTCTATTCTTTTTGTATTCTATCTGTTTTCTTTTTATTTATTATATAATTTTAAAAAAAAC